>JARBWK010000195.1:0-49747 GCA_030556195.1 Anolis apletophallus | reverse complement strand
ATTTGCATAACCCCGCCCACTGCCTCTCCATTAACCCTTTCCTATTCTTTTCTATGGCACACAGCCAATAGAGAAATTGATCAGCAACTGAACATACTAGAACAGGCCTGGGCAAACTTCGGCCCTCCGGGTGTTTTGGACTACAACTCCCACAATTCCTAACAGCCTACTGGCTGAAGGAAGAGGGGCGGTGCCGGCGCGAGCAGCGGGAGGGCCTAGGACTCCCTCCGCCCCCTTCTGGCCTTGAGAGAGAAGTCCCGGCCCCCGAGCCGGGGCGGCGCTTCAAGAGTGTGGCCTAGGGTGCCACAATCGCATAATCCGGGCCTGACTCAGAGGGAAAAGGAAAGGCCTCAGGCAGTCAGCCACTGCGGCCCACAGCAATGACGGATCAGGACCAAACGTGGCAAACAGGGGACCAATGGCCCACTTCACAACCTGGTGTGGTTTAGGGCAGGAGGGGCCACGAATGATGGGATTTGCAGTACCTTCACCTGATTCACTTCCCAAGCAACACTGTAGCCCCTATAAATCACAGACCGGGCCCAAAATTGACAGCTAGGCTTCCTTACCTTGATTTTCCTGACTAGGCCTCAGTTCATGGGATATTGTTAGGCTTCCTCAACTTGATTTTCCTGACCAGGCCCCCAGCAATGACAGAACAAGACCAAACTTGGCACACAGACCCCCCCAAGGTGCACCCTACATTCTGGTGCAGTTTGAGGAGGGATGGACCATGGATGATATGGACTTGCAGTACTTCAATTCATTTCCTTAGAGCACTGTGGCCCACACCAATGACGAATCAGGACCAAACTTGGCACACAGAGGCCCAATGGCCCACTTTACAAACCTGCTGCGGCAGGATGGTTCACAAATGATGGGATTTGCAGTACCTTCACCCAATTCATTTCCCATAGACCATTGCAGCCCTTACAAATTAGAGACCAGGCCCAAACTTGGCACACAGAGTACCCATGACCCTCTATCCTGGTGCAGCTTTGAGTGGGACCAGGGACGTGTGGGGATGATAGAGTTAGTACCTTCATTCACTATCAGAGACCGCTGCGACCCTCATCAATGACTGATCAAGACCAAATGCTTGACACTAGAGCCCCCATGACCCATTCTACATCCCTGGTGCTGTTTGGAGGGGTGGACCATGGCCAATGGACTCGCAGTACCTTCACTAAGTTCCACCATGAGACCACTGCTGACCACATAAACAGCTGATAAGGACCAACCTTGGCACACAATGCCTTCCTCAAATAACCGGGCAGGGCGGGTGCCCAAGCTATTATATAATAAAAGTCAATGTATCCTTGTATGCGTGCGGAGGGCGGATATGTGGCAGCTTTCTGATTGGCTCCTGTGGGATTATTTGCATAAAGGATTTATGACTGGCTGGCCTCAGAGCAACATCTCTGATTGGCCACCATCAACATTCCATCCCCACATGGCTCTGTGCAAACAAAATGGATTCCTGTTTTCTCCTCCCGCTCAGCTGCCTGCCATTCGGCCTTTTACAGTTACCAAACGCCAGCCCAGCACAATAGGCCAGTACATTACAGGCCCCAAAAGAGAGTTTAGGGCAGGATGGGCCACTAATGATGGGATTTGCAGTACCTTCACCTAATTCACTTGCCAGACCACACTGGACCCCTACAACTCACAGACTGGGCCCAAAATTGACAACAAGGCATCCCTAACTTGATTTTCCTGACTAGGCCTCAGCTCCTAAATTGGACAACTTGATTTTCCTGACCAGGCCCCCAACAATGACAGAAAAGACCAACCTTGGCGCACTGAGCCCCCATGGTGCACCCTACATTCTGGTGCAGTTTGAGGGAGGATGACCATGGATGATGGGACTTGCAGTACTTCAATCACTTCCTTAGACTGCTGCAACCCTCATCCACTGACTGCTCAAGACCAAACTTGGCACACAGAACCCCAAGACCCACTCTACAGCCCAGTGCAGTTTTAAGGAATGGCTCACGGATGATGGGACTTGCAGTACCTTCACTCACTTTCCCAGAACATTGCAGCCCCATCCAATGACAGATCGAGACCAAACCTGGCACACAGAGCCCCCATGACCCACTCTACATCCTGGTGCAGTTTTGTGTGGGACGGACCACGGATGATGGGACTTGAAGTACCTTCACTCACTTTCCAAGACTGCTGCAAACCTAATCCAATGACTGATCAAGACCAAACCTGACACACAGAGCCCTCATGACCCACTCTACATCCTGGTGCAGTTTGGAGGAGGGCAGACCATGCATGATGGGACTTGAAGTACCTTCACTCACTTTCTGAGACCGCTCCAACCCTCATCCAATGATTGATCGAGACCAAACCTGGCACACAGAGCCCCCATGACCCACTCTACAGCCCTGTGCAGTTTTAAGGAAGGTGGGCCACGGATGATGGGACTTGAAGTACCTCCAATCACTTCCCGAGACTGCTGCAGCCCTCATCCACTGACTGCTCAAGACCAAACTTGACACACAGAGCCCTCAAGACCCACTCTACATCCCAGTGCAGTTTTAGGAAGGTGGGCCACGCATGATGGGACTTGAAGTACCTTCAATCACTTTCTGAGACTGCTGCAACCCTCATCCACTGACTGCTCAAGACCAAACCTGGCACACAGAGCCCTCATGACCCACTCTACATCCTGGTGCAGTTTTAAGGAAGGTGGGCCACGGATGATGGGACTTGAAGTACCTCCAATCACTTCCCGAGACTGCTGCAGCCCTCATCCACTGACTGCTCAAGACCAAACTTGGCACCCAAAGCCCCCAAGACCCACTCTACAGCCCAGTGCAGTTTTAAGGAAGGTGGGCCACGGATGATGGGACTTGAAGTACCTCCACTCACTTCCCGAGACTGCTGCAACCCTCATCCACTGACTGATCAAGACCAAACTTGCCACACAGAGCCCTCAAGACCCACTCTACATCCCAGTGCAGTTTTAAGGAAGGTGGGCCACGGATGATGGGACTTGAAGTACCTTCACTCACTTTCTGAGACCGCTCCAACCCTCATCCAATGACTGATCGAGACCAAACCTAGCACACAGAGCCCCCATGACCCACTCTACATCCTGGTGCAGTTTTGTGTGGGACGGACCACGGATGATGGGACTTGAAGTACCTTCACTCACTTCTTGAGAGCACTGTGACCGTCATCCAATGACTAATACAGACCAAACTTGCCACACAGAGCCCCCGTGACCCACTCTTCATCCTGGTGCAATTTGGAGGAGGGTGGACCATGGATGATGGGACTTGAAGTACCTTCACTCACTTCCCGAGACCACTGCAAGCCAAATAAACAACTGATAAGGACCGAACTTGATAGGGTGAATTCTGATGACTGGAGGGTGTTATGGGGAGCTGACCTTCCTTTCTGGGAGTTGTAGTTCACCCACAATGAGGGGAACTGTGGCCTCCATCAGTGACAGGCCTTGGCTAACAAAACTCATGGCTAACTCAACCTCATAGAGAGCTTTGAGGGGACTGGCTCACCATAATGGGAGTTGTAGTTTTCCCTGCAGCCAGGGAGCTGGGCATGCTTTGAAACCCAGCCCAATTTCCACCAGGCCACGCCCACTTTCCACCAGGCCACGCCCAGTGGGCGGGGCTAAACTGCCAGCTCTGGAAACGCTTCCTCCTCCGGCCGGGCCACGCCCCCCCAAGGGGCGGGGTTTCAAGCTGAAGAGCCTCGGATAGGCCGCTTCGACGTTGCTGCGCGGCGACTCACTCCGCTGCCAATCACTTCTCTCTAGCCAATCAGCGCTTCAGCTGCGATTTTGTCCCGCCCCCAGCTCCCTCATGACAGACAGCGGCCTTTTACTCGAGGTGAAGGCATCATCCAATCAGAAGCGCCGTTAGAACCGGAAGCTCCCGCCCTTTTCAAAGGCAACAACCAATCAGCGCCCCGGAGGTCGCAGGGCACCCTGGGAATTGTAGTCATGGGGCAAAATGAATGGAGCTCGCCAGGGCTCAATGCTTTTTTTCCATTCTAAAGTCCAATCGATTGCTCTTTAGCGGCCTCTTATGGTCAAATTTGGAATTGCAGCACATTGCCCCTATTGAAACCTATGGGAACCTATGGCAAGCCCCAAGCTATGGATAATTATTAATCATGACAGGCACATGGCATTAGGATCATATATATGCTTACACTCAAACTACACTTCCCATAGGACACCATTTTAATCATATTAGTAATATAGTATAATATATAATAATATAATTATTATAATAATCACTTTAATAATAATAATAATAATAGGAAATAATTTCGCAGACAGAAAATAATAATAATGCAGAAGAAAGAAAAAAAGAAAGTAGTTTGCATGTAATCCAAGGAAATTGAAGCAGAAGAAAGTAGTTACACTTTTCTGCAAGTAGAATTAATGCAGAAGAAAGAAAGTAGTTAGAGTTGATTTGCATTTGGTATTCGGGAACTGATGCAGAAGAAAGAAAGTAGTTATAGTTGGTTTGCGTGCGGTCTAAGAAAATTAATACATAAGAAAGAAAGTAGTTAGAGTTAATAGTTGGTTTCAATTGTTATTAGGGAACTGATGCAGAAGAAAGAAAGGAAATATAGTTGGTTTGCGTGCCATCTAAGGGAATCAATACAGAAGAAATAAAGTAGTTAGAGTTAATAATTGGCTTGCATTTGGTATTTGGGAACTGATGCAGAAGAAAGTAGTTATAGTTGGTTTGCGTACCATCTAAGAGAATCAATGCAGAAGAAATAAAGTAGTTAGAGTTGATTTGCATTTGGTATTCGGGAACTGATGCAGAAGAAAGAAAGTAGTTATAGTTGGTTTGCGTACTATCTAAGGGAATTCATACAGAAGAAAGAAAGTAGTTAGAGTTAATAGTTGGTTTTTAATTGGTAGTAGGGAACTGATGCAGAAGAAAGTAGTTATAGTTGGTTTGCGTACTATCTAAGGGAATTCATACAGAAGAAAGTAAGTAGTTAGAGTTAATAGTTGGTTTTTAATTGGTAGTAGGGAACTGATGCAGAAGAAAGTAGTTATAGTTGGTTTGCGTACTATCTAAGGGAATTCATACAGAAGAAAGAAAGTAGTTAGAGTTAATAGTTGGTTTTTAATTGGTAGTAGGGAACTGATGCAGAAGAAAGTAGTTATAGTTGGTTTGCGTACTATCTAAGGGAATTCATACAGAAGAAAGTAGTTAGAGTTAATAGTTGGTTTTTAATTGGTAGTAGGAACTGATGCAGAAGAAAGTAGTTATAGTTGGTTTGCGTACTATCTAAGAGAATTCATACAGAAGAAAGAAAGTAGTTAGAGTTAATAGTTGGTTTTTAATTGGTAGTAGGGAACTGATGCAGAAGAAAGTAGTTATAGTTGGTTTGCGTACTATCTAAGGGAATTCATACAGAAGAAAGAAAGTAGTTAGAGTTAATAGTTGGTTTTAATTGGTAGTAGGGAACTGATGCAGAAGAAAGTAGTTATAGTTGGTTTGCGTACTATCTAAGAGAATTCATACAGAAGAAAGAAAGAAGTTAGAGTTAATAGTTGGTTTTTAATTGGTAGTAGGGAACTGATGCAGAAGAAAGTAGTTATAGTTGGTTTGCGTACTATCTAAGGGAATTCATACAGAAGAAAGTAGTTAGAGTTAATAGTTGGTTTTTAATTGGTAGTAAGGAACTGATGCAGAAGAAAGTAGTTATAGTTGGTTTGCGTACTATCTAAGAGAATTCATACAGAAGAAAGTAGTTAGAGTTAATAGTTGGTTTTTAATTGGTAGTAGGGAACTGATGCAGAAGAAAGTAGTTATAGTTGGTTTGCGTACTATCTAAGGGAATTCATACAGAAGAAAGTAGTTAGAGTTAATAGTTGGTTTTTAATTGGTAGTAAAACTGATGCAGAAGAAAGTAGTTATAGTTGGTTTGCGTAATCTAAGAGAATTCATACAGAAGAAAGTAGTTAGAGTTAATAGTTGGTTTTTAATGTAAAACTGAATGCAGAAGAAAGAAAGTAGTTATAGTTGGTTTGCGTACTATCTAAGGCAGGGGTGCTCAGAATGGTGATCGGGATCACCAGGGTGATCTTCGGGCCTCATCCTGGTGATCTTCAGGCCCCTGACCAGGTTTTTTGCAGTTTGTCCTCTTCACGCGCCCTGCACGCTGCAAAGAAGTCCTCTGTCGTTGCTCCTCCCCGCTCCTTGCTCGCGCCACCTCCAAAAGCTCCAGAGCCCAAGAGGCAGAATGGGCCCCCTCTTTTGGATTCCTCCTCCTCCCTCCATCCTTCTCCAGCCACTCAGAGTCGTAGGAGACCAAAGGGGGCGGGCCTGATGACGCGACACATGGCTGGCCCTCGCATGATGCGCAGACACGCCCATTCTGCCTCTCGGACTTCTCGTGAGCTCTTGGAGGCAGCACGCATGCTGGCGGCGTGGAAATAGGAGCAATGACGGAGGAGGAGGAGAAGGACGCTTTGGGGTCATTTCCTTACCGCATCTCAAAGGTCGGTCTTTTACTGGGGGGTGGGTGCTTGATTGTTCTGTGGCATGTCTCTTTGTTTATTTTTAGTGTTTAAAAATGGCCTTTTAGCTCCAAAGCCTCTCTGCTTGCTTTGTTCCTTGAGAAATATATGTTGGGGAATATGGAAATGTGGGAGAAATGGGGTGGTTGGATGTATTTTTGCATGCCCCTTTGTTTACCTTACTGAGTATTAAATGGCCTTGCAGTTCAAAAGCCTCTCTTCTTACTTTCTGGCTGATAATATGTGTGGTAAAATGGCAGTGTGGGAGAAATGGGGTGGTTGGATGTATTTATGCATGCCCCTTTGTTTACCTTACTGAGTATTAAATGGCCTTGCAGTTCAAAAGCCTCTCTTCTTACTTTCTGGCTGATAATATGTGTGGTAATATGGCAGTGTGGGAGAAATGGGGTGGTTGGATGTATTTATGCATGCCCCTTTGTTTACCTTACTGAGTATTAAATGGCCTTGCAGTTCAAAAGCCTCTCTTCTTACTTTCTGGCTGATAATATGTGTGGTAAAATGGCAGTGTGGGAGAAATGGGGTGGTTGGATGTATTTATGCATGCCCCTTTGTTTACCTTGCTGAGTATTAAATGGCCTTGCAGTTCAACAGCCTCTCTTCTTACTTTCTGGCTGATAATATGTGTGGTAATATGGCAGTGTGGGAGAAATGGGGTGGTTGGATGTATTTTTGCATGCCTCTTTGTTTACCTTGCTGCGTATTAAATGGCCTTGCAGTTCAACAGCCTCTCTTCTTACTTTCTGGCTGATAATATGTGTGGCAATATGGCAGTGTGGGAGAAATGGGGTGGTTGGATGTATTTTTGCATGCCCCTTTGTTTACCTTGCTGCGTATTAAATGGCCTTGCAGTTCAACAGCCTCTCTTCTTACTTTCTGGCTGATAATATGTGTGGTAATATGGCAGTGTGGGAGAAATGGGGTGGTTGGATGTATTTTTGCATGCCCCTTTGTTTACCTTGCTGCGTATTAAATGGCCTTGCAGTTCAACAGCCTCTTCTTACTTTCTGGCTGATAATATGTGTGGCAATATGGCAGTGTGGGAGAAATGGGGTGGTTGGATGTATTTTTGCATGCCTCTTTGTTTACCTTGCTGCGTATTAAATGGCCTTGCAGTTCAACAGCCTCTCTTCTTACTTTCTGGCTGATAATATGTGTGGTAATATGGCAGTGTGGGAGAAATGGGGTGGTTGGATGTATTTTTGCATGCCCCTTTGTTTACCTTGCTGCGTATTAAATGGCCTTGCAGTTCAACAGCCTCTCTTCTTACTTTCTGGCTGATAATATGTGTGGCAATATGGCAGTGTGGGAGAAATGGGGTGGTTGGATGTATTTTTGCATGCCTCTTTGTTTACCTTGCTGCGTATTAAATGGCATTGCAGTTCAACAGCCTCTCTTCTTACTTTCTGGCTGATAATATGTGTGGCAATATGGCAGTGTGGGAGAAATGGGGTGGTTGGATGTATTTATGCATGCCCCTTTGTTTACCTTGCTGCGTATTAAATGGCCTTGCAGTTCAACAGCCTCTCTTCTTACTTTCTGGCTGATAATATGTGTGGCAATATGGCAGTGTGGGAGAAATGGGGTGGTTGGATGTATTTATGCATGCCCCTTTGTTTACCTTGCTGCGTATTAAATGGCCTTGCAGTTCAACAGCCTCTCTTCTTACTTTCTGGCTGATAATATGTGTGGCAATATGGCAGTGTGGGAGAAATGGGGTGGTTGGATGTATTTTTATGCTCTGTTTTATATTGTTGTTATTAAATTGAAATGTGGATGTTTTATAACTTCGTTTTATGTAAACTGCCCCGAGCCTGCTGGAAGGAGTGGTACATAAAAATGAATAATAAATAAAAATAAATAAATAAATAAGAAAATAGTTATACGTTTTACATTTCTGGGCAGGTGATCTTTGGGACTTGGTTTTTTAATCAGTAGCTCCCATGCTGAAAAAGTGTGAGCACCCCTGATCTAAGGGAATTCATACAGAAGAAAGAAAGTAGTTAGAGTTAATAGTTGGCTTGCATTTGGTATTGGGGACTGATGCAGAAGAAAGGAAGTAGTTAGAGTTGGTTTGTGTACCATCTAAGGTAGATGAGCCCAGTTGTGTAACAAGCATTGATTTCCAAGTAGGTGGGTACATGAATGGGAGATATATATATATATATACACGCACATACACACCACATATGCATATGCTCAAAGATGTGTGCTATTTCATAACGATGCATCTATTTCCAAGTATTTGGTTCCAGGTATGGAATATATACATTGTACTGCAGTGCTTTAGTTCTGGGCCACTTTTGAGTCGCCATATGGAGAGAAAAAGCTGAACATAAATAAACATTATATATATAGATATAGATATAGATATATACACACACACACACACACAAACACACACACACGGACGGCGTAAAGTTGGCATCCCCACCAAAAAGCAAGCAGGTCTTATGGGCCTTCCTTCCTTCTTTCTTTCCTTCATTCCTTCTTTCCTTCCTTCCTTCCTTTCTCTTTCCTTCCTTTCTTCATCCCTTCTTTCCTTTTTTTCCTTCCTTCCCTTCCCTTCCTTTCTTTCCCTCTTTCCTTCCTTTCCTTTCCTTCCTTCATATTTTTCTATTCTTCATCCCTTCTTTCCTTTTCCCTTTCTTTCCTTCCTTCACTCCTTCTTTCATTCTTTCATTCCCTTCATCCCTTCTTTCTTTCCTTTTTTCCTCCCATCTTTTCTTCCTTATCTCCTTCCTTCTTTCCTTTCTTTCTCTCTTTCCTTCCTTCCTTCATCCCTTCTTTCTTTCCCTTTTTCCTTCCTTCCTTCCTTCCATCTTTTCTTCCTTCTCTCCTTCATTCCTTCCTTCCTTTCTCTCTTTCCTTCCTTTCTTCATCCCTTCTTTCCTTTTTTTCCTTCCTTTCCTTCCTTCCCTTCCTTTCTTTCCCTCTTTCCTTCCTTTCCTTTCCTTCCTTCATATTTTTCTATTCTTCATCCCTTCTTTCCTTTTTTTCCTTCCTTTCCTTCCTTCCCTTTCCTTCCTTTCTTTCCCTCTTTCCTTCCCTTCCTTCCTTCATATTTTTCTATTCTTCATCCCTTCTTTCCTTCCTTCCCTTTCTTTCCTTCCTTCTCTCCTTCTTTCTTTCTTTCCTTCCTTCATCCCTTCTTTCTTTCCTTTTTTCCTCCCATCTTTTCTTCCTTATCTCCTTCCTTCGTTCCTTTCTTTCACTCTTTCCTTCCTTTCTTCATCCCTTCTTTCTTTCCCTTTTTCCTTCCTTCCTTCCTTCCTTCCATCTTTTCTTCCTTCTCTCCTTCATTCCTTCCTTCCTTTCTCTCTTTCCTTCCTTTCTTCATCCCTTCTTTCCTTTTTTCCTTCCTTCCTTCCATCTTTTCTTCCTTCTCTCCTTCCTTCCTTTATTCTTTCTTTCCTTCTTTCTTTGCTTCTCTCCTTCCTTCTTTCCTTATGTCTTTCTTTCTTTCTTTCCTTCCCTCCGTCCCTCCCTCCCTCCTTCCTTCCTTCTTTCCTCCCTTACCTGTCCTGCTCCCCTTCTTCCTCTCCTCCTTCCCCATCGAAGCTGACTCCTTTGCGCATCTTCAGCCTGGCCAACGCCAGAGGCTCCCGGGGAAGCATCCTTCCTCACCATCGCCCTCCTTCCCTTCTTCCCTCCTTCCTCCCTCCCTCCTTTTTCTCCTTCCCTCCTTCCTTCCCTGGAGCCTGGGTCCTCCCATCCCTTCTTCCCTCCCTCCCTCCATCCCTCCCTCCTTACCTGGCGCAGACCCAGTCCTTCATCGCCAGCTGGAAGGAAGGAAGGAGGGAGGGAAGGAGGGAAGGAAGGAAGGAAGGAAGGAAAGAGAAGAAGAGAAGGAAGGAGTACAGAACAGCCAGGAGGCGCTTTGCACATGCTCAGAAGCACCAAACTGGGTTCATTCTGCAGTGTAGATGCAGAAGCCTTCCAAGGAAATAATAATAATACTAATAGTAACCATAACCAATTGTGGCAGTCTCAGGTTACTGGCTAGACTGCAGTTCCCATCATCCCCCATCAGTTGCCTGCTTTTGGGGGCCAATGGGAGCTGCAGTCCAAAACACTGAAAGCAAAGGGTTCTATGCTATGCAATGCAGTGCAATCCAAAGCAATGCAATGCAATCCAAAGCAATGCAATCCAAAGCGATGCAGTGCAATCCAAAGCAATGCAATGCAATCCAAAGCAATGCAATCCAAAGCAATGCAATCCAAAGCAATGCAATCCAAAGCAATGCAATCCAAAGCAATGCAATGCAATCCAAAGCAATGCAGTGCAATCCAAAGCAATGCAGTGCAATCCAAAGCAATGCAATGCAATCCAAAGCAATGCAATCCAAAGCAATGCAGTGCAATCCAAAGCAATGCAGTGCATTCCAAAGTGCAATCAAAATCCAAAGCAATGCACGTAATCAAATGCAATCCAAAGCAATGCAATGCAATCCAAAGCAATCCAAGCAAAAGTAATCCAAAAGCAGTGCAGTGCAATCCAAAGCAATGCAATCCAAAGCAATGCAATGCAATCCAAAGCAATGCAATCCAAAGCAATGCAGTGCAATCCAAAGCAATGCAATCCAAAGCAATGCAGTGCAATCCAAAGCAATGCAATGCAATGCAAAGCAATGCAGTGCAAAGCAATGCAGTGCAATCCAAAGCAATGCAGTGCAATCCAAATGCAATGCAATCCAAAAAGCAATAAGTGCAATCCAAAGCAATGCAATGCAATCCAAAGCAATGCCAAACAATGCAATCCAAAGCAATGCAGTACAATCCAATGCAATGCAATCCAAAGCAATGCAGTGCAATCCAAAGCAATCCAAAGCAATGCAATGCAATCCAAAGCAATGCAATGCAATCCAAAGCAATGCAATCCAAAGCAATGCAGTGCAATCCAAAGCAATGCCAATGCAATGCAATGCAATCCAAAGCGATGCAATGCAATCCAAAGCAATGCAGTGCAATCCAAAGCAATGCAATCCAAAGCAATGCAGTGCAAAGCAATGCAGTGCAAAGCAATGCAGTGCAAAGCAATGCAGTGCAATCCAAAGCAGTGCAATCCAATGCAATGCAATGCAAAAGCAATGCAGTGCAATCCAAAGCAGTGCAGTGCAATCCAAAGCAATGCAATCCAAAGCAATGCAGTGCAATCAATGCAATGCAATCCAAAGCAATGCAGTGCAATCCAAAGCAATCCAATGCAATGCAAATCAATCAAAGCAATGCAATGCAATCCAAAAAGCAATGCAATGCAATCCAAAGCAATGCAATGCAATCCAAAGCAATGCAATGCAGTGCAATCCAAAGCAATGCAGTGCAATCCAAAGCAGTGCAATCCAATGCAATGCAATGCAATGCAAAGCAATGCAATGCAATCCAAAGCAATCCAAATGCAATCAATCCAAAGCAATGCAGTGCAATCCAATGCAATGCAATCCAAAGCAATCCAAAGCAATGCAATCAATCAATGCAATGCAATGCAATCAATCAAAGCAATGCAATGCAATCCAAAGCAATGCAATCCAAAAAGCAATGCAGTGCAATCCAAAGCAATGCAATGCAATCCAAAGCAGTGCAGTGCAATGCCAAAGCAATGCAATGCAAAAAGCAATGCAATCCAAAAAGCAGTGCAGTGCAATCCAATGCAATGCAATCCAAAGCAATGCAGTGCAATCCAATGCAATGCAATGCAATCCAAAGCAATGCAGTGCAATCCAAAGCAATCCAATGCAATGCAATCCAAAGCAATGCAATGCAATCCAAAGCAGTGCAGTGCAAAGCAAAAGCAATGCAATGCAATCAAAAAGCAATGCAATGCAATCCAAAGCAATGCAGTGCAATCCAAAGCAATGCAAAAGCAATCCAAAAAGCAATGCAATGCAATCCAAAGCAATGCAATCAATCCAAAGCAGTACAGTGCAATCCAAAGCAATGCAATGCAATCCAAAGCAATGCAATGCAATCCAAAGCAATGCAATGCAATCCAAAGCAATGCAATGCAATCCAAAGCAATGCAATGCAATCCAAAGCAATGCAGTGCAATCCAATGCAATGCAATCCAAAGCAATGCAATGCAATCCAAAGCAATGCAATGCAATCCAAAGCAGTACAGTGCAATCCAAAGCAATGCAATGCAATGCAATGCAATGCAATCCAAAGCAATGCAATGCAATCCAAAGCAATGCAATGCAATCCAAAGCAGTACAGTGCAATCCAAAGCAATGCAATGCAATCCAAAGCAATGCAATGCAATCCAAAGCAGTGCAGTGCAATCCAAAGCAATGCAATGCAATCCAAAGCAGTGCAGTGCAATCCAAAGCAGTACAGTGCAATCCAAAGCAATGCAATGCAATAAAAGCAATACAGTGCAATCAAATCCAAAGCAATGCAATGCAATCCAAAGCAATGCAATGCAATCCAAAGCAGTGCAGTGCAATCCAAAGCAATGCAATGCAATCCAAAGCAATGCAGTGCAATCCAAAGCAATGCAATGCAATCCAAAGCAATGCAATGCAATCCAAAGCAATGCAGTGCAATCCAATGCAATGCAATCCAAAGCAGTGCAGTGCAATCCAAAGCAATGCAATGCAATCCAAAGCAATGCAATGCAATCCAAAGCAGTGCAGTGCAATCCAAAGCAATGCAATGCAATCCAAAGCAGTGCAGTGCAGTGCAATCCAAAGCAATCCAATGCAATCCAATGCAATGCAATCCAAAGCAATGCAATGCAATCCAAAGCAATGCAATGCAATCCAAAGCAATGCAGTGCAATCCAAAGCAATGCAATGCAATCCAAAGCAATGCAGTGCAATCCAATGCAATGCAATCCAAAGCAATGCAATGCAATCCAAAGCAATGCAATCAAGTGCAATCCAAACCAATGCAGTGCAATCCAAAGCAGTGCAATCCAATGCAATCCAAAGCAATGCAATCCAAAGCAATGCAGTGCAATCCAAACCAATGCAGTGCAATCCAAAGCAGTGCAATCCAATGCAATCCAAAGCAATGCAATGCAATGCAGAAAATGAAAGTTGGTCTCCTCCAACTTTATGATTCTATGAAAATAAAACAATATAATAAAATAATAATGAAATGAAATGAAATGACATATAATAAAAAATAAACAAAATAAAAAATAAAAATAAAAAAAAATAATAATGAAAAGAAATGAAAAATAATAAAAATAAACAAAATAAACAATAAAAAGACAAAATAAAAAATAAACAAAATAAATAATATAATATAATAAACAAAATAAGTAATATAATATAATAAACAAAATAAATAATATAATATAATAAGAAAATAATGAAAATTAATAAAAATAAACAAATAAATAATAATGAAATGAAATGAAAAATAAACAAAATAAACAAAATAAATAATATAAGAAAATAATAATAAAATGAAATGAAAAATAATAAAAATAAACAAAATAAATAATATAATATAATAAACAAAATAAATAATATAATATAATAAACAAAATAAATAATATAAGAAAATAATAATAAAATGAAATGAAAAATAATAAAAATAAACAAATAAATAATAAAATAAAATAATATAATATTAATGAAATGAAAAATAATAAAATAAAATTTAATAAAATAAAATAAATCATATACGAATGTAATATAGTAAAATAAAATTAACAAATAATAAAACAATAACATATAATGGCAGGGGTGGGACTGGATGGCCCTTGTGGTGTATGATTCCATGAAAATAAAACAATAAAATAATAATAATAATGAAATAAATGAAAAATAATAAAAAAATAAACAAAATAAATAATATAATAAAATTTAATAAAATAAAATAAATAATGTACAAATGTAATATAGTAAAATAAAATAAATAAATAATAAAATAATAAAATATAATGTATCTGCGGATACAGGGGCCCAATGGGTTTCAGTATCCGTGGTTCAGAGGAACGCAGTTTTGGCCTCCTCGGGACGCTGTAAGGCCCCAAAGAGCAAAAGCGAGATAGCAGTGAGTCTTGTAATTAATCTAGGAAAAGTACGGCACCAAAATGGTGGGACTGGATGGCACTTGTGATGTCTTCCAACTTGTATGATCCCATGAAAATAAAGTAAAATAAAATAAAACAAATAACAAAATAATAAAATATAATGGCAGGGGTGGGACTGGATGGCCCTTGATTCCATTAAAATAAAACAATAAAATTAAAAATGATATAATAAAATAATAATGAAATGAAATGAAAAATAAAAAATAACAAAATAAACAAAATAAATAATATTATAAAACAAATAATAAAATTAAATTAATAATATACTAATGTAATATAGTTAAATAAAATAAACAAATAATAAAACAATGCAATATAATGGCAGGGGGTGGGACTGGATGGCCCGTGTGGTGTCTTCCAACTTGTATGATTCCATGAAAATTAAGTAAAATAAAATAAGAAATAATATAATAAAATAATGAATTAAAATATAATCATAAATGAAAATGCGTATTTGACGGAGCTGCCTCTGCAGAGCACACAAAGGACAAAGTCCCAAGATAAAAAGGTTTGCGGACAAATATCCCTCAAGGTCAGAGAGATAGAAAGCCTTTATATTCCGTTCTCCGGTGGGAAGGAGGGAAATACGTACCCCACAAAGTCAGGCTCACCTTGGACGATAGCACTATGTGACAACATGTACTATAGCAGGATGTCCCTCCCACAGAAACAAAAAGCTTTTGCAGTTTAATAAACTTTTTCCATGTTGAAGACAGACACCCTCCCCCCCCACACACACACACACACTTGGTGCAAAAAATTATATTAATATGAGAGTTTCCCACCGATTTTTTCAGCCAGTTTCGATTTTCACTTTGTTGTTGTCGGGATATTGTGTTTCCCACCCAGAGGTGATATCGAGCAGGAATTTGAGGGTCTCAGGGAATGACCACAGCAAGTTCCCCGGGTCACGGGCTTCTGGACATCCACAGGACAGCAGCGAGATCGGTGTTGCAGTGAGGAGCCATGGATTGACAATCGGCTGATCTCCATTTAAAGTTCATTATGATAATAAAAGATTATTCCCAGGGCATAGGGGCCCAAAGAGCAAAAGCAAGACAGCAGTTAGTCTTGTAATTAATATAGAAGAAGTATGGCACCAAAATGGAGGCGATCCGTTGATCCGCGGATACGGGTGCCTGATGGGTTTCCGTATCCAGAGGAACGGTTCAGAGGAATAGAAGTTAGTCTTGTAATCCTAGTTTTGACCTCCCGGGACACTGTAAGGGCCCAAAGAGCAAAAGCGAGATAGCAGTTAGTCTTGTAAAGTAATTAGGAAAAGTATGGCACCAAAATGGAGGCAATCCGTTGATCTGCGGATACAGGGGCCCGATGGGTTTCTGTATACGCAGTTCAGAGGAACGCAATTTCAGCCTTCCCGGGACGCTGTAGGGGCCCAAAGAGAAAAAGCGAGATAGAAGTTAGTCTTGTAATTCTAGGAAAAGTATGGCACCAAAACGGAGGCAATCAGTTGACCACGGATACAGGGGCCCGATGGGTTTCTGTATCCGCGGTTCAGAGGAACGCAATTTCAGCCTTCCCGGGACGCTGTAGGGGCCCAAAGAGCAAAAGCAAGATAGAAGTTAGTCTTGTAATTCTAGGGAAAGTATGGCAGCAAAATGGAGGCAATCAGTTGACCACGGATACAGGGACCCGATGGGTTTCTGTATCCGCGGTTCAGAGGAACGCAATTTCAGCCTTTCGGGAATTTCAGCCTTTCCGGGGGGCCCAATGGGTTTCTGTATCTGTAGGGAATGCCCAAAGAGCAAAAGCAAGATAGCAGTTAGTCTTGTAATAATCTAGGAAAGTATGGCACCAAAATGGAGGGGCGATCTTGTAAAGTTGACCCAAAATGGGAGGCGGATACAGGGGCCCAATGGGTTTCCGTATCCACGGTTCAGAGGAACACAGTTTTGACCTCCCCGGGACACTGTAAGGGCCCAAAGAGCAAAAGCGAGATAGCAGTTAGTCTTGTAAAGTAATTAGGAAAAGTATGGCACCAAAATGGAGGCAATCCGTTGATCTGCGGATACAGGGGCCCGATGGGTTTCTGTATCCGCGGTTCAGAGGAACGCAATTTCAGCCTTCCCGGGACGCTGTAGGGGCCCAAAGAGCAAAAGCAAGATAGAAGTTAGTCTTGTAATTCTAGGAAAAGTATGGCACCAAAATGGAGGCGATCCGTTGACCCGCGGATACAGGGGCCCAATGGGTTTCCGTATCCACGGTTCAGAGGAACGCAATTTCAGCCTTCCCGGGACGCTGTAGGGGCCCAAAGAGCAAAAGCGAGATAGCAGTTAGTCTTGTAAAGTAATTAGGAAAAGTATGGCACCAAAATGGAGGCAATCAGTTGATCCGCGGATACAGGGGGCCCAAAGAGCAAAAGCAAGATAGGGTCTTGTAATTCTAGGGAAAGTATGGCACCAAAATGGAGGCCGCCCGGGATTCAATGGGTTTCAGTATCCTCGGTTCCGAGGAACGCAATTTCAGCCTTCCCAGGACGCTGTAGGGGCCCAAAGAGCAAAAGCGAGATAGAAGTTTGTAAAGTCTTGCAATTCTAGGAAAGGGGCCCAGGGTTTCCGTAATGGCACCAAAATGGAGGCGATCCGTTGACCCGCGGATACAGGGGCCCAATGGGTTTCCGTATCCGCGGTTCAGAGGAACTCAGTTTTGGCCTTCCCGGGACGCTGTAAGGGCCCAAAGAGCAAAAGCGAGATAGCAGTTAGTCTTGTAATTCATCTAGGAAAAGTATGGCACCAAAATGGATGCGATTGTTGACCCGTGGAATACGGGGCCCCAATGGGTTTCTGTATCCGCAGTTCAGAGGAATAATACACTTTATTTATATTCCGCACTTCTCACCCTGAAGGGGACTCAGTGGCCGTGGCTTTTGAGCTGCCCGATGATGCCGATGAGCTGGGCGTCCTTCGGGGGCAGCGAGGTCGAGTCCTGGATCGGCACAGGGCCGCGAGAGCAGCGGGGGATGAGGAAGAGGTGGCGGAAGCGGCAGTCGTGGCACATTTGCGTCACTCCTCCCTGCTGCATGCTGGGAAACCGAGGCCCGGGCTGCTCTGGAGTGCCAGATGCAATCATGAAAAGAGCCACATGCGGCTCCCGACCCATAGGTTCCCGACCCCTGCCATAGACCCTCGACTGGGCAGATGACAATAGGATTGTCCTTTATCCCAGTCACCTGGACATGATATTCCACTCATCACCTGGCATGACCATCCAGTATACCAGGGGCTCTCAGTGTCTGTGGCTCAGGTTCCAATATCCGCAGCTCGGGTCTCGGTATCCGCGGACGTTTTAAATTTCAGAACCAACTAGGAAATGATATTGATAACCAAATAATAATAACAGCGGAGGCTTTTCAGAACTATTTTACTGACAAGATTTCGAATCTCCGCCGGGACATTCCAGCCACGGTTGATACAGTTAGCGAGCTCGAGACCCCGCCGCCACTTGGCGGGCCCACCTTCACCCGTTTCCAAAAGCTGGACACAGCAGCTGTTGATAAGTTACTTGCTGCAGCTAGGCCAACTACCTGCTCCCTCGACCCGTGCCCCTCCTGGCTTATTAGATCTTGCCGGGAGGGGCTACGAGGCCCCCTGGGAAGGATCATAAATAGCTCCCTTGAGCAAGGAGTCTTCCCAGGGGGATTGAAAGAGGCTATGGTAAGACCGCTGCTGAAGAAGCCGAATTTAGACCCTTCAGCTCCCTCCAATTACAGGCCTGTTTCCAACTTGCCTTTTCTGGGCAAAGTAATTGAGAGGGCAGCAGCGGATCAGCTGCAGCGGTTCTTAGAAGACACAGCTGGACTCGATCCCTTCCAGTCCGGCTTCCGTATTGGGCATGGGACGGAGACCATGCTTGTCGCTATTACAGACCAACTCAGGGCGGGTCAGCCCTGCTTGTTTTGTTAGATCTGACAGCAGCGTTTGATACCGTAGATCAGGGCTGTCCAACTGGCGGCCCTGGGGCCGGATCCGGCCCCCCAGCCTGTTGGACACGGCCCCAGCTATGCCCCCAGCCGCCATTTTTAAATTTTAAAAATTCTAAATTTTTTTTAAAAAATCCGCGCCCGAAAAGGAGTAGGCGGCGCCAAGGGCAGCGTCGTCACGGCAGGCCTGTGACGCACTGCCCTTGGCGCCGCCTTCTGCCCCTTTTCGCGGCTCCCTGCCCTAGGAAGGGGGAGCCGAAAAAGAGGAGGAGGCGGTGCCAAGGGCAGCGCGTCACGGCAGGCCTGTGACGCTGCCCTTGGCGCCGCCTTCTGCCCTTTTTCGCGGCTTTAGGAGGGGGCGGGGCCTGGGCTGGGGGCGGGGCCCAGGGCGGGGCCGAGCAGCCCCCGAGGTCATCAGTGACCTCTATTCCGGCCCTGGACCCGGTAGAAGTTGGACAGCCCTGCCGTAGATCACGCACTGTTGACCCACCGTTTAGCCGGCGCTGGGGTCGGGGGGACTGCCCTTCAATGGGTGGCCTCCTTCCTCCAGGGCCGGGGACAACGTGTGGAGGGGGGCGGGGTCTCCGGGAGGTCCCCACTTAGCTGTGGGGTCCCCAGGGGCCATCCTCTCCCCTTATTATTCAACGTTTACATGCGCCCCTGGCCCAGCTGGCCCGCGACTTTGGTCTGGAGTGTCATCAGTACGCAGATGACACCCAGCTTCTGCTGAGAATGGACGGCAGGCCGGACACCGTACCCGATTGTTTCCATTGATGCCTCGAAGCCGTTACTGGTTGGCTGCGTGCCAGCCGGCTGAAGGTGAATCCGTCAAAGACGGAGATCCTGTGGCCCGGTCGCCCTGGGCTGGGTGGGTGCCGGTTGCCTACCCTGGATGGCGAGCGGCTTAGCCCGTCATCTTCGGTTAAGAGCTTAGGTGTTCAGTTGGACTCCCTGCTGACCATGGAGTCCCAGGTCTCTGCGGTCAGCAGGGTGTCTATGCAGGTCCGCCTGGGCTTGGATGGAGGGACTACGTAAACAGCTCTAAACACCCTATGCCCAGGGGATGCGGATTGCCTTCCTGTGAGGGAGAGGGCCCCAAAGACTTGACAGAACCAAGCTTCATGGGACAAGCAACTGAGTTTATTAAACACAAGACACAAAGCTGGAAGTGTCTGGCTCAAACAACCTTTACAACTGTTCACGGGCTCGAAGAATCCTGAGCCGTCTTACTTGGTCTTTCTTCTTTAGTCTGTGTGGGGTAGATCAGTGTTTCCCAACCTTTTTTGAGCCGCGGCACACTTTTAACATTAAAGAAAACCAGGGGCACACCACCAACCAAAATGACACAAGATGACACTAACACAGTAAAGAACGGCTGGGGGTTGGTGGGCTGCTGGGAGCAGCTGCTGAGAGTGCCAAAGCCGGGAGGGGGCGGAGCCAGGCTGTGCCATGCCCCTCCCCTGGGGGCAGTGCCAGCCAGCGGTGCCAGAGCCAGCACAATGCTGGCTTGGCACTGCCCCCTCAAGGCTGGAGCAGCTGCTGGGAGTGCCGAAGCCGGGGGATGGGGCAGAGCCATGCCGCGCCATGCCCCGCCCCCCCCCCCAGCTTCAGCTCTCCTACAGGCCGTGCCATGCCCCGCCCCCTCCCCAGCTTCAGCTCTCCCAGGCAGCCGCCCCTCCCCCAGCTTCAGCTCTCCTGAGGCCGTGCCATGCCCCCTCCCCCAGCTTCAGCTCTCCAGCAGCTGCCATGCCCCGCCTTGAGCTTCAGTGCCACAGGCCAGCGCCATGTGCCGCCCCCTCCCCCAGCTTCAGCTCTCCTGCCAGGCCGCGCCCCTCCCCCAGCTTCCTCCTACAGGCCGCGCCATCCCCCCCTCCCCCAGCTTCAGCTCTCCTACAGGCCGCGCCATGCCCCGCCCCTCCCCAGCTTCAGCTCTCCTACAGGCCGCGCCATGCCCCGCCCCTTCCCCAGCTTCAGCTCTCCTACAGGCCGCGCCATGCCCCGCCCCCTCCCCAGCTTCAGCTCTCCTACAGGCCGCGCCATGCCCCGCCCCCTCCCCCAGCTTCAGCTCTCCTACAGGCCGCGCCATGCCCCGCCCCCTCCCCCAGCTTCAGCTCTCCTACAGGCCGCGCCATGCCCCGCCCCCCTCCCCCAGCTTCAGCTCTCCTACAGGCCGCGCCATGCCCCCCCCCCCCCCAGCTTCAGCTCTCCTACAGGCCGCGCCATGCCCCCCTCCCCCCCGCTTCAGCTCTCCTCCAAGCCGCGCCAGGCCCCGCCCCCCAGCTTCAGCTCTCCTACAGGCCGCGCCATGCCCCGCCCCCCAGCTTCAGCTCTCCTACAGGCCGCCATGCCCCGCCCCCAGCTTCAGCTCTCCCCTGCGCCATGCCCCCCCTCCCCAGCTTCAGCTCTCCTACAGGCCGCGCCATGCCCCGCCCCTCCCCCAGCTTCAGCTCTCCTACAGGCTCCATGCCCTCCCCCAACTTCAGCTCTCCTACAGGCGCCCCCCGCCCCTCCCCCAGCTTCAGCTCTCCTACAGGCCGCGCCATGCCCGCCCCCTCCCCAGCTTCAGCTCTCCTACAGGCGCCATGCCCCGCCCCTCCCCAGCTTCAGCTCTCCTCCCATGCCCGCCCCCTCCCCCCAGCTTCAGCTCTCCTACAGAGGAGGAGCATGAGCGGTGGACGGGCTTCAGTGGGCAGGGCTCCTCCACGCAGCTTCAGCGAGCGAGGGGCGAGAGTCATGGTGGGAGTCATGGCGGATTGGAGGCTGGCTGGGGAAATGGCCAAAGGAGGCGGCGCCCCGGTCCCTTCTTCTTTTTCTTCACCACTGCCCGGCCCTTCCTCCTCCCCCAAGCAGCAGGAGTTCAGCAGGGGGGGAGGAAGGGGGGCAGAGAGCTTTTCTCATGGCACAGCAGGAGGTCCGTCACGGCACACTAGTGTGCCACGGCACACTGGTTGAGAAAGACTGGGGTAGATGGTAAACGCCTCTCCTTCCCTCTCTCTGGTCAGCCGCCACGGGTGACGGACAGAGCCCAGCCGCTGAACTCCTTTAAATCGAAGGTCGAACGTCCTTCCTCTGCTGAGTCCAGGGCTGGTTGAAGGCGGTATTTTTCATTAAAAGGAGGTGACAGGCCGGAGCTGACAACTCCGTGGCTCAGTCACACGTCCCTGGTAGTCACTGAGGTAAATAAGCGGTTTCCCCCTTTTATACCCTTTCGCTTAAGGAGAAACCCTGAGGAGAAAAATTGGCGGGAAAATCTAGGGTGCTGATTGGAGGGAAAGGTCTGAGGTAAATTTAGGCGGGAAAGTCTAAGGAGATGAATCCCTCCCACCCAGAATAAAACAATAACCCCAGCCCAAACTGTCAAAAGCCCCAGAAACAAAAATGGAGGCTTGACAATCCTGTAAACACACAAGATGCAATCACACCCCCCCAATGCTAACAGGCCAAGCTTCGCGCAGGCCGCAACAGTGTCCTTCTTTCACCTACGACAGGCTAGGCGACTGGCGCCCTACCTGTCCAGGAGCGACTTGGCGACGGTAATCCAAGCGATGGTCATCTCGAGACTGGACTACTGTAACGCCCTCTACGTTGGCCTTCCCTTGTCGACAATTGGGAAACTCAAGCTAGTGCAGAATGCCGCCGCTCGCTTGCTGACGGGCTCGTCGGTGAGGGAGCATATTACGCCATCCTTCGGCAGCTGCACTGGCTTCCTATTGAGTACCCAATCGCCTTCAAGGTGTTGGTATTGACCTTTAAGGCCTTAAACGGCCTAGGGCCTGCGTACTTGAGGGACCGCCTTACCCCGTATTTACTGTCAGATTATTGCATTTTGAATAGCAATTCTTGAGTCAGCACAAGATATATTTTCGCAGTTTGAGATGACCTGCAGTGTGACATGTTTGACGCCAGATGGCGCTGTCTCAAGACTGCTAAATGGAACCTTGAGGAATGTCAGTTACAAAGTGACAGTTGGGATTTGTCAGTTGGGATTTGATATCTGTGAGGAAAGGATGTTTAGAAAGGTAGCTGTGATGGCTGTTGTTTTTCGATGTTTTGCCAGTTATTGTTAAATACAATTCAATACAAAGATATATATTTACCTTGTGAATTGAATGAGAGTTTCATTATTCACTCGAACAGAGACTGGAGTTTTTGGGCCGATGGGGAATTAAACTTCTATATTTCTGTTGCCTATCCGCTGTGACATAAATACTCAACGCCGAAGAGTCTCTGCGGTCAGCGGGGTGTCCTTCTTTCACCTACGACAGGCTAGGCGACTGGCGCCCTACCTGTCCGGGAGCAACCTGGCGACGGTAATCCAAGCGACGGTCATCTCGAGACTGGACTACTGTAACGCCCTCTACGTTGGCCTTCCCTTGTCGACAATCCGGAAAGTCAAGCTAGTGCAGAATGCCGCCGCTGCTGCTGACGGGCTTTGCGGTCAGATGAACAGAATCTGCTGACGATACCATCAGTCCGCTCCTGCCACCTGTCTGCGACCAGACAGAGAGCCTTTTCTGCAGCAGCCCCAGCGCTGTGGAACTCTTTGCCGGACAGTGCTCGAGCCATCTCTGAGCTAGTACCATTCAGAAGGGCCTGTAAGACCGCCCTCTTTGAACTAGCCTTCAATTAGGCATAGAAGGATCATACCTCAAGAAACCTATGTATGTCACCCTGCACCTCGTAATGTGTTGGATTGTGTTTTTAATGTGTTTTATGCTTTTTACTGTAGGACTGCATGTCTGTGACATGACGCCCATATACATTGTTGTTATCCGCCCCGAGCCTGTGGGGAGGAGCGGAATACAAAATCGAAGAAATAAATAAAATAAATAAATAAAATAAATAATAATAATAACCATAACAGCAGAAATCCCAGGGGGCCATCCAGGATGCTAAAGCAGTTCAAAGTGGTGTCAAACTGCATTCGTTCTCTGGTGTAGACGCACCCTGAGTCACAACTGTCAGATTATTGCATTTTGAATAGCAATTCATGAGTCAGCACAAGATATATTTTCGCAGTTTGAGATGACCTGCAGTGTGACATGTTTGACACCAGATGGCGCTGTCTCAAGACTGCTAAATGGAACCTTGAGGAATGTCCGTTACAAAGTGACAGTTGGGATTTGTCAGTTGGGATTTAATATCTGTGAGGAAAGGATGTTTAGAAAGGTAGCTGTGATGGCTGTTGTTTTTCGATGTTTTGCCAGTTATTGTTAAATACAATTCAATACAAAGTTATATATTTACCTTGTGAATTGAATGAGAGTTTCATTATTCACTCGAACAGAGACTGGAGTTTTTGGGCCGATGGGGAATTAAACTTCTATATTTCTGTTGCCTATCCGCTGTGACATAAATACTCAACGCCGAAGAACATGGGTGCAATTCCCCAAAAGTACATTAGGGGGCAGCAGCGGCACGTAGAGAACAAATGCAATTAATTGTTCAAGTCCAGAAGTAATAGTAGTTTGAATATAGATAGATAGATGATATAGATAGATAGATAGATAGATAGATAGATAGAGAGGCAGATAGATATTTTGAGTTTCCACTAGCAGCCTTTTACAGACAGGATTATTTTCGATATACACGCGTTATTGTTATAATTTTACGCTTTTGTTGTTTTGTTAATTTTATGTTATGCTATTTACTTTGTATGTTTTGGGGATGTTACTTGGAAACCGCCCTGAGAACCCCTCGGGGAAATAAGGCAATATATAAATAAAGTTTATTATTATTATTATTTTATATTAGTATGATGATGCGGATGATGATTAGATGCACCTGAGACTTGTTATTATTATTTTTTTATTATTTTATTATTTTTTATTATTATATTGTTATGGTTGTTATTGTTATTAGATGCACCCAAGGCTTATATTATTATTATTATATTAGTATGATGATGATGATTTGATGCATCCAAAGGCTTGTTATATATATATATTAATATGATTATGATAATTATGATTAGATGCATCTGAAAGCTGCTTGTTGTTGTTGTTGTTATATTTTATATTATTATTATTTTATAATATTTTATATTAGTAAAATTATGATGATGATTTGATGCATCCAAAGGCTTATTATTATATTTATTTTATTATTATTATTATACTATTTTGTATGAATATGATGTTAATTAGATGCATCCAAAGGCTTGTTATTAATATTATATTTTATACTATTATTTTTATTTTTTATATTAGTGTAATGAAGATGATGACGATGATTAGATGCATCCAAAGGCTTGTAGTTGTTATTATTATATTTTATATTATTGTTAGTAGTAGTAGTATAATGATGATAATGATGATTAGATGCCCCCGAAGGCTTGTTATTATATTTATTATATTTATTATTGTTATATTATTGTGATGATGATAATTATGATTAGATGCAGCCAAAAGCTGCTTGTTGTTGTTATTGTTATATTTCATATTCTCACATCCTGCTTTGCAACAGCTGCAGAGCTGTTTGGGCTGGAAGTCAGCCTGAAGAAAACGGAAGTCCTCTACCAGCCCGCACCACAGGAAGAACACCATCATCCCCACATCAGCATAGGCACATCTGTGCTTAAGTCCATTCAGCAGTTCACCTCCCTGGGAAGCATCATCTCTTCAGGCGCCAAGATTGACAAAGAGATAGATCACAGTTTATCAAAGGCATAGAGGGCATTCGGAAGGCTTCACAAAAGAGTCTGGAGCAACAAGCACCTGAGGCAAAGCATCAAAATCAGTGTGTACAGAGCTATCATACTGTCTATTCTCCTCTATGGGTCTGAAACATGGGTCACCTATCGCCAAAACCTACGACTCCTCGAACGCCTTCATCAGCACTGTCTTCGCACAATCCTAAATATACTGGACCGACTATGTGACGAATGTTGATGTCCTTGAGCAAGTGGGGGTCACCAGCATTGAGGCCATGCTATTGAGAACACAGCTGTGCTGGGCAGCTCTAGGATGGAGGACCATCGCCTCCCGAAGATACTACTCTATGGTGAACTTCCCACGGGTCAGCGCCTCTCCCCAAAAGAGATAGGACTCTTCGAGGACCACCAGCGGATAGGCAAAGATACTAGAAGTTTAATTCCCCCATCGGTAAAACTCCAGTCTCTGTTCGAGTGAATAATGAAACTCTCATTCAATTCACAAGGTAAATATATAACTTTGTATTGAATTGTATTTAACAATAACTGGCAAAACATCGAAAAACAACAGCCATCACAGCTACCTTTCTAAACATCCTTTCCTCACAGATATTAAATCAACTGACAAATCCCAACTGTCACTTTGTAACGGAAATTCCTCAAGGTTCCATTTAGCAGTCTTGAGACAGCGCCATCTGGTGTCAAACATGTCACACTGCAGGTCATCTCAAACTGCGAAAATATATCTTGTGCTGACTCATGAATTGCTATTCAAAAAGCAATAATCTGACAGGACTCCCTGAAACAACATCTCAGGCTCGGCCAGATTGATCACCAACAATGGTCCACCCTGGCCTCACATCGGGAGGCATGGAGACACACTATCCACAATGCTGCGGCCTCTTTCGAGAAGACACAGCGAATGGGTCTCGAAGAGAAACGACAACGCAGAAAGAACCGCAACTTGGAAACAACATCATCCAGGGAGACTTTTTGCTGTGCTTTCTGCAACTGAACTTGCCTATCTCAGATTGGCCTTTTTGTAAAAGCGTGGGATGAGTCCTTCCTGAATCTTTGTTCACGAAGTAATGCCGAGAGAGAGATTTTGTATGAGTATGATGATAATTAGATGCATCCAAAGGCTTGTTGTTGTTGTTGTTCTTGTTATATTTTATATTATTATTAGTAGTAGTAGTAGTGTAATGATTGTAATGATGCCCCCAAAGGCTTGTTATTATATTTATTATATTTATTATTGTTATATTAGTATGATGATAATTATGATTAGAAGCATCCGAAGCTGCTGCTTGTTGTTGTTGTTGTTATATTTCATATTATTATTATTTTAGAATATTTTATATTAGTAGAATGATGATGATTTGATGCATCCAAAGGCTTATTATTATATTTTATATTATTATTATTATACTATTTTGTATGAATATGATATTAATTAGATGCATCCAAAGGCTTGTTATTAATATTATATTAATATTATATTTATACTATTATTGTTTTATATTTTATATTAGTGTAATGAAGATGATGACGATGATTAGATGCATCCAAAGGCTTGTTGTTGTTATATTTTATAACTATTATTGTTAGTAGTAGTAGTAGTATGATGATGATAATGATGATGATTATATTATTGTTAGTAGTAGTAGTATAATGATGATGATGATGATGATTATATTATTGTTAGTAGTAGTAGAATAATGATGATTATGATTAGATGCCCCCGAAGGCTTGTTATTATAATTATTATTTTTATATTAATATGATGATGGTGATAATTATGATTAGATGCATCCAAAAGCTTCTTGTTGTTGTTATTGTTATATTTTATATTATTATTTATTTTATTATTTTTTATTATTATTATTTTGGAATATTTTATATTAGTAGAATGATGATGATTTGATGCATCCAAAGGCTTATTATTATAATTATTATTATACTATTTTGTATGAGTATGTATTTTGTATGTACTATATATGATGATTAGATGTATCCAAAGGCTTGTTATTAATATTATATTAATATTATATTTTATACTACTATTATTGTTTTATATTGTATATTAGTATAATGACAATGACGATTTCATGCATCCAAAGGCTTCTTGTTATTGTTGTCGTTATTATTTTCATTATATTTTATATTGGTATTATTATTATTATTATTATTAGCAATAGTATAATGACGATGATTAGGTGTATGAAGGTAGCTTATCGAAAGCCAACGTTAATGGCACTCTTATGAACGCAATCCCGTGAATCACTTCTATTTAAAAGGTTTTGCCAACCAAGGCGTGCCTCCTTCCCATGACGATTTCCAAACCCTTTGCCAGGGAAAATCCCTTTGACACTTATCAGGAAGTCCATAAAAGAATACATCATATTCCGGGCATTTCCCTATAGAAAGCCATAGACTGAGCAAGGCAGGAGGCCAAGCCCATGCCAGCCTCCAGGAAAAGACATAGAGAATCAATTGGCTTCTTTCCCTTCCCTATACAGTATATCAACACTGCAGAATGAATTATTATTATTACTATTATTACTACTATTATTATCCACAAAGGAGACTCAAAGCATCTATGTAGCTATTATTAGTATTAGAATGTATTATTATTACTATTATTATTATTTCCAAGCGGTTGTGTATCTATTATTGTTTTAGCATGTATTATTATTATTATTTCCAAGCGGTTGTATATCTATTATTAGTATTAACATGTATTATTATTATTATTGCCAAGCAGTTATTTATCTATTATTAGTATTAGAATGTATTATTATTATTATTTCCAAGCGGTTATTTATCTATTATTAGTATTTAAATCTATTATTATTATTTCCAAGCGGTTATTTATCTATTATTAGTATTTGAATCTATTATTATTATTTCCAAGCGGTTATTTATCTATTATTAGTATTTGAATCTATTATTATTATTTCCAAGCGGTTATGTAGCTATTATTAGTATTAAAATGTATTATTATTATTATTATTTCCAAGCGGTTATGTATCTATTATTGTATTAGTATGTATTATTATTATTTCCAAGCGGTTGTGTATTTATTATTGTATTAGCATGTAATATTATTATTTCCAAGCAGTTATGTATCTATTATTAGTATTAGAATGTTTTATTATTATTATTTCCAAGCAGTTATGTATCTATTATTGTATTAGTATGTATTATTATTACTATTATTATTTCCAAGTGGTTATGTATCTATTATTGTATCAGCAAGTATTATTATTATTATTATTTCCAAGCAGTTATGTATCTATTATTGTATTAGTATTATTATTACTATTATTATTATTTCCAAGTGGTTATGTATCTATTATTGTATTAGCATGTATTATTATTATTATTATTTCCAAGCAGTTATGTATCTATTATTGTATTAGTATGTATTATTATTACTATTATTATTTCCAAATGGTTATGTATCTATTATTGTATTAGCATGTATTATTATTATTATTATTATTTCCAAGCAGTTATGTATCTATTATTGTATTAGTATGTATTATTATTACTATTATTATTTCCAAATGGTTATGTATCTATTATTGTATTAGCATGTATTATTATTACTATTATTATTTCCAAGCAGTTATGTATCTATTATTGTATTAGTATGTATTATTATTACTATTATTATTTCCAAGTGGTTATGTATCTATTATTGTATCAGCAAGTATTATTATTATTATTATTTCCAAGCAGTTATGTATCTATTATTGTATTAGTATGTATTATTATTACTATTATTATTTCCAAATGGTTATGTATCTATTATTGTATTAGCATGTATTATTATTATTATTATTTCCAAGCAGTTATGTATCTATTATTGTATTAGTATGTATTATTATTACTATTATTATTATTTCCAAGTGGTTATGTATCTATTATTGTATTAGCACGTATTATTATTATTATTTCCAAGCGGTTATGTATCTATTATTGTATTGGAATGTATCATTATTACTATTATTATTTCCAAGTGGTTATGTATCTATTATTGTATCAGCAAGTATTATTATTATTTCCAAGCGGTTATGTATCTATTATTAGTATTAGAATGTTTTATTATTATTATTTCCAAGTGGTTATGTATCTATTATTGTATTAGCATGTATTATTATTTCCAAGCAGTTATGTATCTATTTTTGTATTAGTATCTATTATTACTATTATTATTATTTCCAAGTGGTTATGTATCTATTATTGTATTAGCACGTATTATTATTATTTTTTCCAAGCGGTTATGTATCTATTATTGTATTGGCATGTATTATTATTACTATTATTATTATTTCCAAGTGGTTATGTATCTATTATTGTATCAGCAAGTATTATTATTATTATTATTTCCAAGCGGTTATGTAACTATGATTGCATTAGAATGTATTATTATTTCCAAGTGTTATGTATCTATTATTGTATTGGCATGTATTATTATTATTATTTCCAAACGGTTATTTATCTATTATTGTATTAGAATGTATTATTATTATTTCCAAGCGGTTATGTATCTATTATTAGTATTAGAATGTATTATCATTATCATATTTATGTTGTTTATGTTTATTTATACCCTTCTGTCCATAAGTAGACTCAAAGCAGCTATGTATCCATTATTAGTATTATAATATGTTGTTGTTTATTTACACCCCGCTTTCTGCTGCTGGCGCATCATGCTGGTGGCTCATTTTTTTGCTTGTGACCTTTGGTGCGTCCAATGTTCGTTTTCAAGGCTGTTCCCATTGGGTGCAATGCGTTTGTGCAATTTATCCTGTTACGTATTGATGGGCCAAGTCCAAAGGGTGCAGCCCATGGAGAGGCCGACCATGCAATGGAAATGATAATTGATCACATAATGTTGTGTTCCTTTCCTCTCATAGAGTCATAACAGAGTTGGGAGGGATTCCCAAAGGTCATCCAGTCCTTTCCCCTTTATTCAGCTATGAGTGGAAGGCACAATCCAAGCCTTCCTAACAGATGACCAACCAGCCTATGGATTTAATGCTTTTCAAGATCATATGGACTTTCTTTCTACTCCTTGCACATGAAATAGTTATGAGACATTGGTAGTGGAATTTCCCCTATGGAACCCTCCCATGTAAACCATTCCCTGCATGTTTTTTCCCCTTCCCATATGTTTTGTTTCAAAAACTCCTTTTGTTTCATAAACGCTGGACCCTCTGAGATTAGCCTCGTCCCGCGTTTATAGAACCTATGGCATAACTATATTTCATAACCGGCTGTCCCTGCTGGCCTCGGAAACCAGCACATGGCTACAGTTATTTCATTTATTTCCCATCCAAAAGGCTGAAACTTCTCATGGCCCTTTGTCAACAAAGGAAGGGTCGTTAAGGACAGTTCCCATTTCTCACCAAGAACAAAGGACTTGCTTTTGGCCCAAAAGGTCAAAGGCTCGGATCTTCATTTACATATGGACATGATCTAATCAAGAAAACTCCAGCTGCTCTTTGTTTTGAACACATTAATGCCCCTCGCTTCCCATTCGCCAGGGCAAAAGCGGCACTGTTTCACGATTGGTTCCCGCTACAGCTGGCTTCCAAGGTTCCAACCAATCATCATGAAGCCTACAGCATGCAGGGGCGGGAAAGTTTGAATTTGACAGTTCTGTAAAGTGTATAAAATGGCATATGTTTCAATGTAACTTTATGAATAATAATAAGAAGACGAATTCGATCTGAAAAAGTCAAAACTGCCAACACAGAGGGCTGACTATACCATAACCCCATTACATTTTATATTATTATGTTTTGTATTAGTATGGATGATGATAACAATTATTATATTTTATATTATATAAATTATAATTATCTCTATCTATTATATAAATGGGTTCACGTCATGTGATGTATACCTCAAACAAAGAAACCATACAACGCAGAAAAACAATACTTGCCAACAGAAATAGGCCTCAAGCAAGGTACGTTTGTAGCAAAGAAACTCCCCCCCCCAAAAAACCTAAAAGGCCCCCAAAACAACAAGTAAAAATAAAACTACATTTCCCAGTATCCTCTGGGGCAGCCAACGACTCACCCAGCCTCTACATTCTGAACAACATGATTGGCTGCCAATAAGGGCGGATTTGCATAACTGCTGTAACCATAGCAACGCTGGCAAGAGCCATCCAAGGCTAGGATAGATTGCTGAGAGATTTCAGTTGGTGTTTGAGGGTTAAACTGCCAAAACCAAACTCTGAGGGAGCCATTCTCCAGCAAATTCCTACCCACACAACACAACACAACTTCCAATCGCAACCCACCCCACCAACCTTACGGGACTCCGTACACACAACACCTACAAACACCACAAACTAAAACCATTCCTTCCTTCCACACAGACAGAAACTGACCCAAAAGACAAGCCATGCCTTCTAAAAATAACAGCATCGGACGACACACTCACAACGCTACATACATCAAACAAAAAGGGCAGAACAAACGCCAGAACAGAAACACACTGCGCAGCAGAGACACAGACAACAGGTCACTGCACGGCGCACAGCTGAGAACCAAATGCAAAGAACTGCACGACAAGAAGAAGCCAGGAACAACAAAGACGCAGAAATGCAACACAACAGCAGCGCGCAAGGAGTGCAGAAACACGACGCCGCAACACAGAAAACAAACTTCAAAAACACCACAACCAATTCCACCGCCTAGCCTTCAGATACAACGCTGCAGAAGACTACAGCATGGCGCCAGAGGCCGACATTGGCACCCTAACGCACATCTGCACACACTGCAAAGCCCTGAAATACCCAGCAGAAACACCAGGCATGTGCTGCCTAGCCGGTAAAGTCTCTCTACCACCACTTGCCACTCCTCCACAACCACTACAGACTTTGCTGAGTGGACACACTCCAGAATCAAAACACTTCCTCCGCTATAGAAGACAATACAACTCATGCTTCTAGATGACATCATTTGGAGCACACATAGAAAGTGCGCAATTCATGCCTACACGACCCCACCAAGACCGTAAGTAACATCATTTCCAACCCTTACATACTCAGACTTTCTCGCATCTCCTAAATAGGGCACAGCAACGCGTGCCGGGTACAGCTAGTATATAATAAAGCGGAATGTTTGTTTGTATGTGGGTGGATTTGTGGGTGGGTTTGTATGTATGTGCCGGCATTCTGATTGGCTGCTACTTTCACAGGCCACAGCGACCAGCGTGGGTGATGGACCGGCACCAAACTTGGTACACATAACCCCCCTGACCCCCTTTACGTCCTGGTGCGGTTTGGGGGACATGGACGGATTATGGGATTTGTAGTACATTCAAACACTTTGTTTCCCACAGACCACTGTGGCCACCTAAAAGGACCAAAACAGACCACACTTGGCACACACATCCCCCATGACCCACTCTACGTCCTGGGGCACCTTGGAGGAGGACGGACCATGGATTAGGGGACTTGCAGTACTTTAACTCACTTGCTTAGAGCACTGTGGCCCACACCATAGAAGGATCAGGACCACACTTGGCACACAGATGCCCACTGGCCCACTTTACAACCTGGTGCAGTGTAGGGCAGGATGGGCCACAAATGATGGGATTTGCAGTACCTTCACCCCATTTATTTCCCACAGAACATTAAAGCCCCTACAAATCACAGACCAGGCCCAAACTAGGCACACAGAGTACCCTTGACCCACTCTACATCTGGTGCAGTTTTGAGTGGGACGGACCACGGATGATAGGACTTGAAGTACCTTCACTCACTTCCTAAGTCCGCTGCGACCCTCATCCAATTACTGAACGAGACCACACTTGGCACACATAACCCCCATGACTGCCTTCACGTCCTGGTGAGGTTTGGGGGGGGGGGGGCTGCCAATGGACGATGGGATTTGTAGTACTTTCAAACACACAAGGGAAGCAATATACACAATATAGCAAAATAGCAGTGTAATTTTCAAGTGTCAATACATGCACATTAAAAGGACGCCATACAAAGCCCATAAATGTTATACATCACCAATGAATGACTGGGTTTTGAAGGGAAAAGTTCAGCGGGTGGGGATGCGTAGACCGGGGCGGAAAAAGTTCAAGGAAGCAATGGTAATCCCAATAGAAAGCGGTGGCAATCCCAATAGAGTCAATGCGGTGTGATTTCGACTGGTACAGCCAGAGGCCACGCAAAGTCCCAGTTCCCCCGGTTTTCCAACTCTCCGCTTGGAAATGTTTTTTTTTACTATTTTACTGGATTTTTCGAGAGTTGGCCCCCCAAAGGAACTGTTTATAACAGCTTCGTGACATCCATAGTTATCTGGAAGCAAGTTTCACTCAGGGTAAAATTTCACAAGGGTCTGGAGAGCAAGCCCTATGAGGAGCGGCTTGAAGAGCTGGCCATGTTTAGCCTGAAGAAGAGAGGGCTGAGAGAAGACATGATAGCCCATGTATAAGCATGTGAGAGGAAGACATATCTATGTTGTGTTCATCGAAACAGGCCCAGGTTTCACACGGAGTGTATAAATACATTTAAAATCATATTAACTATATGTATTACTGTATTAGAGCAGTGTTTTTCAACCTATTTTGAGCCGCTGCACATTTTTGACATTTACAACATCCCGGGGCACACCACCAACCAAAATGACACAAAATGACACTCTAACACAGTCATACATATAGTTAAGATGTTTTTGAATGTATTTATACACTCAGTGTGCAACCTGGGCCTGTTTCGATGGACACAACATAGATATCCTGGCAGGAATGGCAGAAAGACACACACAAAACATACTAATACTAACCCAAAATGACACAAAACGACACTCTAACACAGTTATACATATAGTTAAGATGTTTTTGAATGTATTTATACACTCAGTGTGCAACCTGGGCCTGTTTCGATGGACACAACATAGATATCCTGGCAGGAATGGCAGAAAGACACACACAAAACATACTAATACTAACCCAAAATGACACAAAACGACACTCTAACACAGTTATACATATAGTTAAGATGTTTTTGAATGTATTTATACACTCAGTGTGCAACCTGGGCCTGTTTCGATGGACACAACATAGATATCCTGGCAGGAATGGCAGAAAGACACACACACACACACAAAACATACTAATACTAACCCAAAATGACACAAAATGACACTCTAACACAGTCATACATATAGTTAAGATGTTTTTAAATGTATTTATACACTCAGTGTGAAACCTGGGCCTGTTTCGATGAACACAACATAGATATCCTGGCAGGAATGGCAGAAAGACACACACAAAACATACTAATACTAACCCAAAATGACACAAAATGACACTCTAACACAGTCATACATATAGTTAAGATGTTTTTAAATGTATTTATACACTCAGTGTGAAACCTGGGCCTGTTTCGATGGACACAACATAGATATCCTGGCAGGAATGGCAGAAAGACACAAACTTCCCACACAGAACTCCCATGACCAAGAGAAAATGCTGTAAGACTTTGGTGGGCATTGACCTTGAGTTTTGGAGTTGTAGTTCACCTATATCCAGAGAGCACTGTGGACTCAAACAATGTTGGATCAGAACCAAACTTGGCATGAAAACTCAATATGCTCAAATGTGAACACAGATGGGAGTTGGGGGAAAACAGACCTTGACCTTTGGGAGTTACAGTTTCCGGGGTTTATAGTTCACACACAATCAAAGAGCATCCTGAACTCTTGCAACAATGGAAGAAAGGGTATTGGAGGTTCCAATTTCCCACGGCACTCCTGATGATCGCTCACGGCACATTGGCTGGGAAACACTGTGTTAGAGTGTCATTTTGGTTGGTGGTGCGCCCCAGGATTTGGTCAATGTAAAAAATGTGCCGCGGCTCAAAAAAGGTTGAAAAACACTGCTTCACAGAGTGATCCATTCTGGCAGCTAGAATCCAACCTAAAAATAATATTGACTTTGGGTTCTGTTTTCATCTCCCAGTGTTTTTAGGGTCACCAAAACGAATAGGAAAGGATGGTTGTTTCTGGGGTACGCTTTCCCACCCTGCAAGCCAACCAATCATTTATGTATTGTGTCGGAAGCGTTCCCATGAATATCTCTGTAGATCTTAGGAAGCTGTTTCTTGGTGTGAGTCATTGGCATGCTGGCTGATGTCCAAACAGCGGATGGGCCGGAGATGTCCTCTCATTACGAGCTGCTACTTCCTGATGGATATCAGGTGATGCAACACTGGCTAAGTATAATTTCTCCAGCAGTGTTGGGCGTAGACATCCTGTGATAAGAGCCACATCCACTGTTTTAAATTGGTGAGATGTATTCCACAGTGGGCATGCGTATTCAGCAGCAGAGTAGCCAAGCGCAAGGGCAGATGTCTTCACTGTGTCTGGTTGTGATCCCCAGGTTGTGCCCGTCAGCTTTCGTATGATTTTATTTATATTGAGATCAGAGTGAAGGGAGGGGCCAGGAAGGCAGTTCCATCTTGCCTCCTGCACTCTGCTTATAATATAATATAATATAATATAATATAATATAATCTATATATATATAAATGAGTTCCCGTCATGGAACGACCGTCCCAAACAGAGAAACCTTGCAACGCAGAAACACCAAACTTGCCAACAGAAATAAGCCTCAGACAAGGTAGGTTTGTAGCAAAGAAACTTTCCCCCCCAAAACCTAAAAGGCCCCCAAAACAACAATTTAAAAACTACATTTCCCAGCATCCTCCGGGGCTGCCAACGACTCTCCCAGCCTCTACATTCTGACAACATGATTGGCTGCCAATAAGGGCGGATTTGCATAACGCCTGTACTGGCCAGCCAACATGAACATTCCGACCCATAATAAACTGTCAGAGGAGGATAAGGCAAAGGGCTGAGGCACAAAAAAAAACACCTAATTCACTTCCCACAGAAAATTTACACCCCTACAAATCACAGACCACGCCCAAAATTGACAGTAAGGCTTCATTAACTTAATTTCCCTGACTAGCCCTCACTTACTGGGAAGCTGTTTACGCTCTGAATTGACAGTAAGGCTTCATTAACTTGATTCTCCCGACTAGGCCTCAGCTCATTGGACATTGTGTATGGCCTGAATTGACAGTAAGGCTTCATTAACTTGCTGTTCCTAACTAGGCCTCAGCTCATGGGACATTGTGTATGGCCTGAATTTACAGTCACCTACCTTGGCACACAGAGCCCCGACCATGCATGATGGGACTTGAAGTACCACCATGGAAAATGGGATTTGTAGTACTTCAAAACCCATCATTCCCCACAGACCACTGTGGCCCAGAACCAACTATGCGCATACTGGCCATAAGGGGGGAGGGAAGTCTTTTGCACTCAAACCAGGGACTTTTGGCCCAGTTCTCTGAAAACTATACAAGTTGCAGCGAAGCTATGAATCAAAGGCCTTCCTTTCCTCCTCTTTCGGGAAATGCAACCCAGTCCTTGCAAAATACTCACTGTATTATTTATAGCAGGAAGGATATTTATTTCCTTAAGGAGTTTCCCACCAGTGGCACAATCCCTGGCGTTCATTTGGCTGCAAAGCATGCGCTGTCACGGGTTTTGTGTCTTACAAAACAAATCCAAAACAAAAGGCCAGCATTCGAAATCGCTCAGCATTCCTAATGCAAGCTTTGGCTTCTGCGTTGCGGTTAAGTCAACGCTCTTCTACGTTGTCAAGGGGGAAAGAAAAGTAAACAGGCCAAAACGAGAAAAGGAAACAGGCCAAACAACAGCTTATACAGTGAGAACGAGACTTTAGTAATGCCAAACACCCATAGATCAGGATTCGGGAACCTTTTTGACTCAGAGAGCCATAAACGCAAAATATTTGGAAATTTATTTCAGTGAGAGCCCTATCTGTATACCTTTAAAAAGCGGAATGTTTGTATGTGTGCGGAGGGCGGGAGGGCGGATATGTGGCAGCCACTTTCACAGGCCACAGCGACCAGCACGGGTGATGGACCTGCACCAAACTTGGTACACATAACCCCCCTAATCCCCTTTACGTCCTGGCGCAGGTCGGGGGACATGACCCACGGATTATGGGATTTGTAGTACTTTCAAACACTTTGGTTCCCACAGACCACTGAGGCCACCGCAAAGGACCAATACAGACCACACTTAGCACACACAGCCCCCATGACCCACTCTACGTCCTGGTGCAGTTTGGAGGATGATGGGACTTGAAGTACCTCTACTCACTTCCCAAGTCTGCTGCAACCCTCATCCAATCACTGATCGATACCAAACTTGGCATACATAACCCTTATGACTGCCTTCACGTCCTGGTGAGGTTTGGGGAGGACTGACCATGGATGATGGGATTTGTAGTACTTTCACACCCCTCTGTTCCCACAGACCACTGTGGCCCCCAACAAACACTGATAAAGACCACACTTGGCACACAGAGCCCCAGTGACCCACTCTACATCCTACTGAAGTTTGGAGGGGGCCAGAACATGGATGATGGGACTTGAAGTACCTTTCCTCACTTTCCAAGACTGCTACAAACCTAATCCTATGACTGCTCAACACCAAACCTGCCACACAGAGCCCTCATGACCCACTCTACATCCTGGTGCAGATCGGAGGAGGGTGGACCATGGATGATGGGACTTGAAGTTCCTCTACTCACTTTCCAAGTCCGCTGCAACCCTCATCCAATTACTGATCGAGACCACACTTGGCACACATAACCCCCATGACTGCCTTCACGTCCTGGTGAGGTTCGGGGGAGGACTGACGATGGATGATGGGATTTGTAGTACTTTCACACCCCTCTGTTCCCACAGACAACTGCGCCCCCCAACAAACACCGAGAAAGACCACACTTGGCACACAGAGCCCCAGTGACCCACTCTACATCCTACTGAACTTTGGAGGGGGCCAGAACATGGATGATGGGACTTGCAGTAGCTTCCCTCACTTTCCAAGCCTGCTACAAACCTAATCCAATGACTGATCAACACCAAACCTGGCACACAGAGCCCTCATGACCCACTCTACATCCTGGTGCTGTTTTGTGTGAAACGGACCACGGATGATGGGACTTGAAGTACCTTCATTCCCTAAAAACAATGCAACCCTCATCCATTCACCAATACAGACCAAACTTAGCACACAGAGCCCCCATGACCCAATCTACATCCTACTACACTTTGGGGGGGGTGGACCAGAGATGATGGGACTTCCACTACCTTCAGTAATTTCATGATACCACTGCAACTCCCAATAATGATGGATCAAGACCAAACTTGGCACACAGAGCCCCCATGACCCACTCTACATCCTGCTGCACTTCTCAAATGACCCGGGCACCGCCGGGTCCCCAAACTAGTCTATTATATAAAGGAGGTCCCGTCGTCGAACGACTGAGAGAGACAGAGAAACCTTCCAAGGCAGAGACACCAAACTTGCCAACACAAATAGGCCTCAAGCAAGGAAGGTTTTTAGCAAAGAAACTTTCCCCCCAAAACCTAGAAGGCCCCCAAAACAATATACAAAAAAACCCTACATTTCCCAGCATCTTCTGCGGCAGCCAGCGAAACCCATTGGCCAACATCGGCCCACACAAAATGCAGGGAAGCTAACCATAGCAACGCTGGGCACAGCCAGACAAGGCTAGGATAGAATGCTGAGTGATTTGAGTTCAGTCAGTTGGTGTTTGAGGGTTAAACTGTCAAAACCAAACTCTATGAGGGAGCAATTCTCCAGCAATTCCTACCCACACAACACAACACAACTACCTATCACAACCCATCCCCCCAAACTTACGGGACCCCGCACACACAGCACCTACCACCACCACAAACAAAAACCAACTCCACCTATACTCCAAACACAACACAACACAACACTGATACTCAACAAACACACACAAACACCCAAAACACCCCACCCACACAAGCATTCCCCAACATACTACCACCCACAATGCCACCACACACCCACTAACTCACCAAAAAAGTAATACCTACACACAACACAATACGCACATAACACAACCTTGCATCTACTGCTCAACCCATTTGTATGCCATTCCTTCCTTCCACACAGGCATAAGCTGACCCAAAAGACAAGCCATGCCTTCTAAAAAGAACAGCATCGGACGACACACTCAATGCTACATACATCACACAAAAAGGGCAGAACAAACGCCAGAACAGAAAGACACTGCACGACACTAGCTTTTGCCATCACCATAAACAAGGCTCAAGGACAAACACTACAAATCTGTGGCACAGACCTTGACACAGAATGCTTCTCCCACGGACAACTCTACGTAGCGTGCTCCAGAGTTGGGAAACCACAGAACCTCTACATCAACACAGCAGACGGAAAGACAAAAAACATTGTATATCCACAAGCTCTGCAAAACGCCAGCAACACCACACACCAACAACTCCCCAGGACTTCAACATTCCACCCACCAGAACAACCCACAACGACTCAGCCATGACCCCACCAAGACCATAAGTCACATCAATTCCAACCCTTACATACTCAGACTTTCTCGCATCTCCTACATAGGGCACAGCAACGCCTGCCGGGTACAGCTAGTAATATATATATAATATATTTTAACACTGAATACAACTAAATGTGAATTCAACTAAATGTGAGTATATCTCTCGGCATTACTTCGCGAACGAAGATTCTTTCGGAAGGACTCGTCCCACGCTTTCTACAAGCGCGTTGATGACTAAAAAGGCCAATCTGAGATAGGCAAGTCCAGTTGCAGAAAGCACAGCAGAAAGTCTCCTTGGGTGATGTTGTTTCCAAGTTGCGGTTCTTTCTGCGTTGTCGTTCCTCTTCGAGACCCGTTCGGCGTGACTTCTCAAAAGACGCCGCAGCATTGTGGATAGTGCGTCTCCATGCTTCCCGATGTGAGGCCAGGGTGGACCATTGTTGGCGATCAATCTGGCCGAGCTTGAGGTGTTGTTTCAGGGAGTCCTTATATCTCTTTTGGGACGCCTCTCTTGCGCTGACCCATGGCAAGTTCACCATAGAGTAGTATCTTTGGGAGGCGGTGGTCCTAAATCCTAGAGGCGTGCCCTGCCCAGCGCAGCCGTGTTCTCAATAGCATGGCCTCAAGGCTGGTGATCCCTGCTTGCTCAAGGACAGCAACATTCATCACATAGTCAGTCCAGTGTACATTTAGGATTGTGCGAAGACAGCGCTGATGAAAGTGTTCGAGGAGTTGTAGGTGTTGGCGATAGGTGACCAATGTTTCAGACCCATAGAGAATAGACAGTACGATAGCTCTGTACACACTGATTTTGGTGCTTTGCCTCAGGTGCTTGTTGCTCCAGACTCCTTTGTGAAGCCTTCCGAATGCACTCTATGCCTTTGCTAACCTGTGGTCTATCTCTTTATCAATCTTGGCGTCTGAAGAGGTGATGCTTCCCAGGGAGGTGAACTGCTGAACGGACTTAAGCACAGATGTGCCTATGCTGACGTGGGGATGATGGTGTTCTTCCTGTGGTGAGGGCTGGTAGAGGACTTCCGTTTCCTTCAGGCTGACTTCCAGCCCAAACAGCTCTGCAGCTGCTGCAAAGCAGGATGTGAGGTGCTGCAGGGCTGCTCCTGAATGGGCGACAAGGGCAGCATCGTCAGCAAAAAGCAGCTCACGGACTAGATAGTGTAGAGACTTTGTGCGAGCCCTCAGGCGGCTTAAGTTGAACAAGCTGCCATCAGTACGATAGCGTGTATATATATGCTGTCGTCTTCTTCTTCGAGGTCTGCCGTAGCCCTTTGGAGCATCATGCTGAAGAAGATTGTCAGTAGGGCACACCACGCAGTGTTTTCTGCGGCCTGCGAGCCATAAAGAATTGCCAAAAGAGCCATATATGGCTCGCAAGCCAAAGCTTCCCGACCCCTGCCATATAGATGGAGAGGACTTCTGCAGGAGGAAAGACACCAAAAGTGTTACTATATTATTAGTATTAACGCCAGGAATGTGGCGCAGCTGGCTGGGTGTCAGCTGCATAAGATCTTTACTGACCAGAAGGTCATGAGTTCGAGGCCTGCCCGGGTCGAGGTGGGCTCTCGACCTATTGTGTAGCCTGTTGTCGACCTTTGCATCCCCAAAAACAATTGTGTCTGTCAAATAGGAAATTAAGGTACCACTTAGTGGGGAGGCTAAATTTAACTGATTTACGAGGCCATTAAAAAGATCTCCAGGAAACACACTGAGGAATGAAGGAGTGCGACAGCTCCCCCTGGTGGCCAAATGTTAAATTGCCTCTGTCTGTCTTGTGCGTTTGTGTGTCTACATGTAATGTGTACATTGTGATCAGCCCTGAGCCCCCTGCGGGGTGAGAAGGGCGGAATATAAATGAAGTAAATACATAAATGGAGGCAAGTGTGAGTGTTGTCATTGCCACAGCTCCCTCTGGTGGCCAGGTGTTAAATTGCCTCTGTTTGTCTTGTGTGTTTGTGTGTCTACATGTAATGTGTACACTGTAATCCGCCTTCAGAGCGGAGGAGGAGGATGGATCCACCCCAAAGCAAACCAGACTCGGGACCGATTAAACGAAAACGCACTCTTTTATTGTAAATATAAGCACGCCAATAAGAACACAACTTTTTTTAAAAAATGAGTTTTGTTCCATTTGTGAGATATTTGGCTCGAAATCGACTCTCTTTTTCTGCGAAGCGACACAAACGATGCTACAAGGCGTGTCTGGTTTCACGGCACAGATTCGGATTTGATAATGATTGATAGGCTAATATAAGGCTATTGGGTCATATATACACACACACATACACACACACAAACAAAGGCACTTCGAAGCCCTGTTTCCTTAACGCTGGCCGAGAGCAGCGTGTGTTTGCTCTCTGCGCTCAAGGCAAACACTGGAGGCCAAAGGGACAGTATTGGCCCCAAACGGCATCACGAGAAGCATTCGGTCTCCATGTCGACCAGGCCGACCGTGCGGAACATTCCGGCCCTTCTGGAGGCCGCAAGAGCCGAGGAATGGGGAACGGGGGAAGCCCCACGGCGGAAGTGGGGGAAATACGCACCCACGGAGTATACATGTAGATAATATTCAATTCAACACTCAGCTGGAGAAAGGCAAGGAAGGAAGGAAGGAAAAGAAGAAAGACAAAAAAGGAAGAAGAGGGAGAAAGCAAAAGGAAGGAAGGAAATGGGAAAGGAAGGAAAAGAGAACGAGAAAAAAGGAAGAAGAGGGAGAAAGCAAAAGGAAGGAAGGAAATGGGAAAGAAGGAAGGAAGATGGAGGGGAAAGGAAGGAAAAGAGAAGGAGAAAAAAAGGAAGAAGAGGGAGAAAGCAAAAGGAAGGAAGGAAATGGGAAAGAAGGAAGGAAGATGGAAAGGGAAAGAAGGAAAAGAGAAGAAGGACAAAAAAGGAAGAAGAGGGAGAAAGCAGAAGGAAGGAAGGAAGGGAGAAAGGAAGGGAGAAAGGAAGGGAGAAAGGAAATGGGAAAGAAGGAAGGAAGGGAAGGAAGGAAAAGAGAAGAAGGACAAAAAAGGAAGAAGAGGGAGAAAGCAGAAGGAAGGAAGGAAGGAAGGGAGAAAGGAAGGGAGAAAGGAAGGGAGAAAGGAAATGGGAAAGAAGGAAGATGGAAGGGAAGGAAGGAAAAGAAGGACAAAAAAGGAAGAAGAGGGAGAAAGCAAAAGGAAGGAAGGAAGGGAGAAAGGAAACGGGAAAGAAGGAAGGAAGATGGAAGGAAAAGTAGGAAAAGAGAAGAAAGACAAAAAAGGAAGAAGAGGGAGAAAGCAAAAGAAAGGAAGGAAGGGAGAAAGTAAATGGGAAAGAAGGAAGGAAGATGGAAGGAAAAGTAGGAAAAGAGAAGAAAGACAAAAAGGAAGAAGAGGGAGAAAGCAGAAGGAAGGTAGGGAGAAAGGAAGGGAGAAAGGAAGGGAGGAAGGAAGGAAGGAAGATGGAAGGGAAGGAAGGAAAAGAGAAGAAGGACAAAAAAGGAAGAAGAGGGAGAAAGCAAAAGGGAGGAAGGAAAGAAGGAAGAAAAGAAATGGGAAAGAAGGAAGGAAGGTAGAGGGGAAGGAAGGAAAAGAAAAGAAAAAAGGAAGAAGAGGGAGAAAGCAGAAGGAAGGGAGGGAGTAAGGAAGGAAGGGAGGGGAGAGAAGGGAAAGAAGGAAAAGGGAGGGAAGTAACGAAAGGAAGTAGAGAGGGGAATAATAGGAAGGATGGAAAGAAGGAAAAGGGAGGGAAGGGAGGAAAGGAAGTAGAGAGGAGGAATAATAGGAAGGAAAGAAGGAAGGGGAGAGAAGGGAAAGAAGGAAAAGGGAGGGAAGTAAGGAAAGGAAACAAAAGGAAAGGAAGAAGGGGGAAAGCATAGGAAGGAAGCAAAAAAGGAAGGAGGGAAGAAAAATAAAAAATGTTAGGGAGAGAAGGAAGATGATGGGAAGGGAAGAAAGAAGAGGGGGAAAACATAAGTAAGGAAGGAAGGAAGGAAGGAAGGAAGGAAGGAAGGAAGGAAGGAAGGAAGGAAGGAAGGAGAGGAGGGGTGGTTGGTTGTTTCCCATCAGGCATGCCAAACCAAAAGTGTTTTGGGCTCGGCGCCGCAACCCTTCCTCTTTCTTTTCCTTCTCATCCTTTCGGCCTGGGACGTGGCCACCTCTCTCTCTCTCTCTCTCTCTCTGTTTCGCTCCCTCTCTCCGGCTAGCGCTTCATGCCGCTGATGATGCCTTGGAGGAAGTCGATGGGAAGCGGAAACACGATGGTGGAGTTCTTCTCGGCGGCGATGGTGGTCAGGGTCTGCAGGTAGCGCAGCTGGAGCGCGGCCGGGGACTCCGTGATCACCATCGAGGCCTCCTTCAGCGCCCGCGAGGCGTTCATCTCCCCCTCCGCAGCAATCACCTGCAAGAACAACAAGCAGGATTGTTATTATTGTTATTATTATTATTATTATTGGGTTGCTGTGTTGTTGTGATTCTGTCTCCCACCTTGGCCCGGGCTTCGCGTGCGGCTTCGGCTTCGGCGGCCATCGCTCTCTGCAGCTGGACGGGCAGCTTCACGTCCTTGATCTCCACCCGCTCCACTTTGATCCCCCAGTCGTCCGTGGCCTCGTCCAGCGTGGCCTGCGTGTAAACATGCAAACAAACAAAACATAAGGACAGGAAATTAATAATAATAAGCATGCTTCCACATTGATACCTATGAGCCATAATAATATTAATAATAATAATAATAATAATAAACCTCTTGTTTCCGCACTGACATCTATGTGCCATAAGGACAGGCAGGAAATTAATAATAAATTTGAAATAATAAATAAATAATAAAATAAATAAATAAATAAGTATGCTTCCACATTGACACCTATGAGCCATAATAATAATAATAATAAACCTCTTGTTTCCGCACTGACATCTATGTGCCATAAGGAGAGGCAGGAAATTAATAATAAATTTGAAATAATAAATAAATAATAAATAAAATAAAATAAATAAATAATAAGTATGCTTCCACATTGACACCTATGAACCATAATAATAATAATAATAATAATAATAAACCTCTTGTTTCCGCACTGACATCTATGTGCCATAAGGACAGGCAGGAAATTAATAATAAATTCCAAATAATAAATAAATAATAAATAAAATAAATAAATAAATAAAAAGTATGCTTCCACATTGACACCTATGAGCCATAATAATAATAATAATAATAATAATAATAATAATAAACCTCTTGAATCCGCACTGACATCTATGTGCCATAAGGACAGGCAGGAAATTAATAATAAATTTGAAATAATAAATAAATAATAAATAAAATAAAGAAATAAATAATAAGTATGCTTCCACATTGACACCTATGAGCCATAATAATAATAATAATAATAATAATAATAATAAACCTCTTGTTTCCAAGACTGACATCTATGTGCCATAAGGACAGGCAGGAAATTAATAATAAATTTCAAATAATAAATAAATAATAAAATAAATAATAAGTATGCTTCCACATTGACACCTATGAGCCATTATAATAATAATAATAATAATAATAATAAACCTCTTGTTTCCGCACTGACATCTATGTGCCATAAGGACAGGCAGGAAATTAATAATAAATTTCAAATAATAAATAAATAATAAAATAAATAAATAAATAAGTAAGTATGCTTCCACATTGACACCTATGAGCCATAATAATAATAATAATAATAATAATAAACCTCTTGCTTCCGCATTAAAACCTATCAGCCATAAGGAGAGGCATATAATAATAATAGTAATAATAATAATTTTATTCAATCTGCTCTGATTTCGTATTGACAATTATGAGCAGTAATGGGAAGCAGGTAATAAATAAATAAATACAGTAAATATTGTTAACTTCATGCTTCCAGATTGACACCTTTAAACCACAAGGAGAGGCAGGAAATAAATAAATTGTTGTTATTATTATTAGTCTCATGCTTACATATTGATACCTATGACCAGTAAGGAGCAGCAGGTAATGAATTATTATTATTATTATCATCACCATTATTATTATTGTTATTAGCAGCTTCATGCAACTGTAGGCAGTTCCAACAAAACTCCTAATCTATGGAAAAACGCTTTCCAAAAATAATCTCATCTCTATCTCTATACCGTATATAATAAAGCGGAATGCTTGTTTGTATGTTTGTATGTGGCAGCGTTCTGATTGGCTCCCGGCCTCTACATTCTGACAACATGATTGGTTGCCAGTGAGGGAGTATTTGCATAACGCCTCTAATTGGCCAGCCAACACGAACATTCCGACACTCTAAAGTGGGAGAGGGGGATAAGGCAAAGGCCTGAGGCAGTCAGGCATGGTGGGAGTTTCAGGCCAAAACACTTTATGACCCCTTTGCGACCCCAAACAATGAGAGAGCAAGACCAAGCTTGGCACACAGAACCCTCAAGACCCACTCTACATCCTGGTGCAGTTTGAGGGAGGATGGACCATGGATGACGGGACTTGCAGTACTTTAAGTCACTTGCTTAGAGCACTGTGGCCCACACCATAGAAGGATCAGGACCACACTTGGCGCACAGATGCCCAGTGGCCCACTTTACAACCTGGTGTAGTGTAGGGCAGGATGGGCCACAAATGATGGGATTTGCAGTACCTTCACCCCATTCATTTCCCACAGAACATTGAAGCCCCTACAAATCACAGACCAGGCCCAAACTTGGCACACAGAGTACCCATGACCCACTCTACATCCTGCTGCAGTTTGGAGGAGGGCAGACTATGGATGATGGGACTTGAAGTACCTCCAATCACTGCCCGAGACCGCTGCCACCCTCATCCACTGACTGATCAAGACCAAACTTGGCACACAGAGCCCCCATGACCCACACTACACCCTGCTTCAGTTTGGAAGACATTGGACCACAGATGATGGGACTTGAAGTACCTTCACTCACTTCCCGAGACCACTGCGAGCCAAATAAACAACTGATAAGGACCAACCTTGGCACACAATGCCTTTCTCAATTAACCTGGGCAGGGCCGGGTCCCCAAGCTAGTAAGAAGGCCGTAAAAGGATCAACACTCTTATCTCTGTCGGGACTAAAAGGCCCGCCATATAAAAGAATTGCGTTCCGAATCTCAGCGCATAAATATTGATTGGCTCGAAGGCACGATGCTTTTCCAATAATTGTCTAATTAATCATAATACGATGAGTGCGTTGACCTTGGTTCCTGCGTCCTCCCTTCCCCGCTTCCCCTTCCTTATCATTTTGCCGGTTTCCCATAAACTAAATGTACTCTAATTCCCACCAAATAATAATAATTAATTAATAATAATAATAATAATCAGGCCTTAGAATTGCATACTTAAACCACTAAAAGGGATGAAGAAAGGAGGGAAGAAAGGAAGGGAAAGGGAGGAAGAGGAAGAGAGAAAGGTATGACTGACAGGAAGGAAGGAAGGAAGGAAGGAAGGAAGGAAGGAAGGAAGAGAAATGGAGGAAGATATGAGAGGAAAGAAGGAAAACAGGAATAAGGAAGGAGAGAAGAAAGAAAAAGAAAGAGAAAAAGGTATGAGAGGAAGGAAGGAAAGGAGGGCGGGAGGAAGGCAGGAAAAGGGATGGAGAAAGGAGGGAAGAAAGGAAGGGAAAGGGAGGAAGAGAAATATATGACAGGAAGGAAGGAAGGAAGCAAGGAAGGAGGGAAGAAAGAAAAAGAAGGAAGAAGAAGAGAAGGAAGAAGGAGGAGAGATGGAGAGAAAGAGAAAAAGTATGAAAGAAAAAGGAAGGAAGGGAAGAGAAAAGAGAAAAAAAAGGAAGGAAGGAAGGAAGGAAGAAGGAAGGAAGGAAGAAAGGAAGAAAAGAAGAAGGGGGAGAGATGGAGAGAAAGAGAAAAGGAAAGGAAGGAAGGAAGAGAAGGAAGGAAGGAAAGGGAAGGAAGGAGGGAAGGAAGGAAGGAAGGAAGGAAGGAAGAGGAAGGAGGGAGAGGAGAGATGGAGAGAAAGAGAAAAGTATGAAAGGAAGCAAGGAAGAGAAGCGAAGGAAGGAAAATGAGAGGAAGGAGGGAAGGAAGGAAGGAAGGAAGGAAGGAAGGAAGGGAAGGAAGAGAAGGGAAGGAGAGGGAGAGATGGAGAGAAAGAGAAAAGTATGAAAGAAAGCAAGGAAGAGAAGCGAAGGAAGGAAAATGGGAGGAAGGAGGGAGGGAAGGAAGGAAGGAAGGAAGAAGAAGGGAAGAGAAAAGAAGCGAAGGAAGGAAAATGGGAGGAAGGAGGGAAGGAAGGAAGGAAGGAAGGAAGAGAAGAGGAAGGGAGGGAGAGATGGAGAAAGAGAAAAGTATGAAAGAAAGCAAGGAAGAGAAGAATGAAGGAATCTGGTAGGATGGAGGAAGGAGGAAGGAAGGAAGGGAAGGAAGGAAGAAAGAAAGAGAGATGGAGAGAAAGAGAAAAGTATGAAAGGAAGCAAGGAAGAGAAGCGAAGGAAGGAAAATGGGAGGAAGGAGGGAAGGAAGGAAGGAAGGAAGGGAAGGAAGAGAAGAGGAAGGGAGGGAGAGATGGAGAGAAAGAGAAAAGTATGAAAGGAAGCAAGGAAGAGAAGCGAAGGAAGGAAAATGGGAGGAAGGAGGGAAGGAAGGAAGGAAGGAAGGGAAGAGGGAAGAGGAAGGGAGGGAGGGAGAGAAAGGAAAGGGAAGGAAGGAAGAGAAGGGAAGGAGAGATGGAGAGAAAGAGAAAAGTATGAAAGGAAGCAAGGAAGAGAAGCGAAGGAAGGAGGAAGGAGGGGGAAGGAAGGAAGGAAGGAAGGAAGGAAGAGAAGAGGAAGGGAGGGAGAGATGGAGAGAAAGAGAAAAGTATGAAAGGAAGCAAGGAAGAGAAGCGAAGGAAGGAAAATGGGAAGGAAGGAAAGGAAGGAAGGAAGGAAGGGAAGGAAGAGAAGAGGAAGGGAGGGAGAGATGGAGAGAAAGAGAAAAGTATGAAAGGAAGCAAGGAAGAGAAGGAAGAATGAAAATGGGGAATGAAGGAATAATGAAGGAAGGAAGGAAGGGAAGGAAGTGAAGAGGATGGAGGGAGAGATGGAGAGAAAGAGAAAGTATGAAAGGAAGCAAGGAGAGAGCCCAGAATGAAAAATGGGAGGAAGAAAAAAAACGAAGGAAGGGAAGAAAAGGAAGGAAGAGATGGAGAGAAAGAGAAAAGTATGAAAAAGAGAAGAGAAAATGAAGAGAAGAAGGAAAAAGGAAGATGGGAGAGAAGGAAAGAAAGAGAAGGAAGAGAAAGGGAGGAAAAGAAAGAAAAAGAAGGGAAGAAGGAAAAGGGGAGGGAGAGATGGAGAGAAAGAGAAAAGTATGAAAGGAAGCAAGGAAGAGAAGGAAGGAAGGAAGGAAGGAAGGAAGGAAGGAAGGGAAGGAAGAGAAGAGGAAGGGAAGAATGGAAAAAGAGAAAAGTATGAAAGGAGAGAAAGAAGAGAATGAAAGGAAAATGGAAGGAAGGAAGGAAGGAGGGAAGAAAGAAAGAAGAAGGAAGGAAGGGAAGGGAAGAGGAAGGAGGGAGAGATGGAGAGAAAGAGAAAAGTATGAAAGGAAGCAAGGAAGAGAAGCGAAGGAAGGAAGGAAGGGAAGGAAGGGAAGAGGAAGGGAGGGAGAGATGGAGAGAAAGAGAAAAGTATGAAAGGAAGCAAGGAAGAGAAGCGAAGGAAGGAAGGAAGGAAGGAAGGGAAGGAAGAGAAGAGGAAGGGAGGGAGAGATGGAGAGAAAGAGAGGAAGGAAGGGAAGGAAGAGAAGAGGAAGGAAAATGGGAGTTTAAGGAAGGAAAATGGGGAGGAAGGGGAAGGAAGGAAGGAAGGAAGGGAAGGAAGGGAAGAGGAAGGGAGGGAGAGATGGAGAGAAAGAGAAAAGTATGAAAGGAAGCAAGGAAGAGAAGCGAAGGAAGGAAAATGGGAGGAAGGAGGGAAGGAAGGAAGGAAGGAAGGGAAGGAAGGGAAGAGGAAGGGAGGGAGAGATGGAGAGAAAGAGAAAAGTATGAAAGGAAGCAAGGAAGAGAAGCGAAGGAAGGAAAATGGGAGGAAGGAGGGAAGGAAGGAAGGAAGGAAGGAAGAG
>JARBWK010000194.1:0-49955 GCA_030556195.1 Anolis apletophallus | reverse complement strand
TGTATGCAGTGCTCAGGTGCATCCACAAGGGGGCAGTCTATAGGTAGAAAGGATTATCTATTATGTAATGTATGCAATGCCCAGGTGCATCCACAAGGGGGCAGTCTATAGGTAGAAAGGATTATCTATTATGTAATGTATGCAATGCTCAGGTGCATCCACAAGGGGGCAGTCTATAGATAGAAAGGATTATCTATTATGTAATTATGTAATGTATGCAGTGCTCAGGTGTATCCACAAGGGGGGCAGTCTATAGGTAGAAAGGATTATCTATTATGTAATTATGTAATGTATGCAGTGCTCAGGTGTATCCACAAGGGGGCAGTCTATAGGTAGAAAGGATTATCTATTATGTAATGTATGCAGTGCTCAGGTGCATCCACAAGGGGGCAGTCTATAGGTAGAAAGGATTATCTATTATGTAATGTATGCAATGCCCAGGTGCATCCACAAGGGGGCAGTCTATAGGTAGAAAGGATTATCTATTATGTAATGTATGCAGTGCTCAGGTGCATCCACAAGGGGGCAGTCTATAGATAGAAAGGATTATCTATTATGTAATTATGTAATGTATGCAGTGCTCAGGTGTATCCACAAGGGGCAGTCTATAGGTAGAAAGGATTATCTATTATGTAATTATGTAATGTATGCAGTGCTCAGGTGTATCCACAAGGGGCAGTCTATAGGTAGAAAGGATTATCTATTATGTAATGTATGCAATGCTCAGGTGCATCCACAAGGGGGCAGTCTATAGGTAGAAAGGATTATCTATTATGTAATGTATGCAATGCCCAGGTGCATCCACAAGGGGGCAGTCTATAGGTAGAAAGGATTATCTATTATGTAATGTATGCAGTGCTCAGGTGCATCCACAAGGGGGAAGTCTATAGATAGAAAGGATTATCTATTATGTAATTATGTAATGTATGCAGTGCTCAGGTGTATCCACAAGGGGGCAGTCTATAGGTAGAAAGGATTATCTATTATGTAATGTATGCAGTGCTCAGGTGCATCCACAAGGGGGCAGTCTATAGGTAGAAAGGATTATCTATTATGTAATGTATGCAATGCCCAGGTGCATCCACAAGGGGCAGTCTATAGGTAGAAAGGATTATCTATTATGTAATGTATGCAGTGCTCAGGTGCATCCACAAGGGGGAAGTCTATAGATAGAAAGGATTATCTATTATGTAATGTATGCAGTGCTCAGGTGTATCCACAAGGGGGCAGTCTATAGGTAGAAAGGATTATCTATTATGTAATTATGTAATGTATGCAGTGCTCAGGTGTATCCACAAGGGGGCAGTCTATAGGTAGAAAGGATTATCTATTATGTAATGTATGCAGTGCTCAGGTGCATCCACAAGGGGGAAGTCTATAGATAGAAAAGATCAGCTATTAGCCTCTATGGATGAATGTAAGCAATGCTCAGGTGCAGGCGCAAGAGGGTGGTGTATAGATAGAAAGGATTAGCTGTTTGACTAATAATAATAATAATAATAATAATAATAATAATAATAATTCAAAAGGAACTGAATGGGATGAATGCATGCAATGCTCAGGTGCAGCCACAAGAGGGCAGCATCTACATAGACAAACGGAAGGGGGTTGGAGGGATAAAATGTGGGGAAATTTCGATCTGCCTTTGGCATTGTGGTGCCTCCCTTTGTGCCTTGCAGCCCGCCTCTGCTTCTCGCCGCTGAGAATTTCACCCTATTTATCAAGAACAGCATCACTTTCCCCAAGTTCAAAGTCGCCAGGTAAGCGGCCATGAGTTTAGACTATTTTCCTGGATGCGGTAGATAGGGTAGACCCGCTCTCACTCAGACTCTGCCCCCCCCCCCCCCGAATCAAAATCTTAACTTTGATGCTTTTAATCCAGGCTGCAAACAGGGGCGGTCTGTCCATGTAAGCGAACTCCGCGGCCGCGTGGGGCGCCATCTCGAAGGCGCCGCGCCGGCACGCCACCATAGCAAACCTCCCTGCTGCTGGCCTGCTGCCTGCAGCAGCTTCTGAGCATGCGCGGACATTTTCGCGCATGCCCAGAACCAGAAGTTCAGCTCCGGCATGTCCGCATGCTCAGAAGCTGCTGCAGGCAGCGGCAGGGATTGGCGCCGGCCGCACCGCCGAAGCAAAACTCCCTGCTGCTGCCTGCAGCAGCTTCTGAGCATGCGCAAACATTTTCGCGCATGCCCAGAACCGCCAGAGCTGAACTTCGAAGGCTTCTCCTAGCGCTTCCTGGTGCCCGCTGCCGGCCCCTCCTATGGGGCGTTGCACAGTGCACGGGAGAGCGCTCCCCACCCTTTGCAATGCCTCGTGGGTGGGGCTGGCAGAGGGAACCAGGAAGCGCGAGGAGGGGCCTTCGGAGGCCTTCGAATTGCACAGGGCAAGGAGTGGCAGCGCGCAGGAGGAATGGAAGGAGCGCGCGCAAGGTACCGCTTAAATTTGGGGGGGGCACCAAAATAATGTTTTGGGAGGGCAAACTAATGTTTTTTGGGGTGCCAAAATAATGTTTTGGGGGAGCAAAATAATGTTTTTTGGGGGTGCCAAAATAATGTTTTGGGGCAAAATAATGTTTGGGGGCACCAAAATAATGTTTTTTTTTTTAGCGCCAAAATAATGTTTTGGGGGCAAAATAATGTTTTGGGGGCACCAAAATAATGTTTGGGGGCAAAATAATGTTTTGGGGGCGCCAAAATAATATTTTTGGGGGCAAAATAATGTTTTAGGGGGCACCAAAATAATGTTTTGGGGGGTGTCAAAATAATGTCTTTTGGGGGTGCCAAAATAATGTTTTGGGGGGCACCAAAATAATGTTTGGGGGGGCACCAAAATAATGTTTTGGGGGCAAAATAATGTTTTTGGGGGCAAAATAATGTTTTGGGGGGCAAAATAATGTTTTGGGGGAACCAAAATAATGTTTTTTGGGGGGCAAAATAATGTTTTGGGGCACCAAAATAATGTTTTGGGGGCAAAATAATGTTTTGGGGAACCAAAATAATGTTTTTAGGGCAAAATAATGTTTTGGGGGGGCACCAAAATAATGTTTTGGGGGGAGACAAAATAATGTTTTGGGGGGGCACCAAAATAATGTTTTTGTGGGGCAAAACAATGTTTTGGGGGCACCAAAATAATGTTTTGGGGGCACCAAAATAATGTTTTGGGGGCACCAAAATAATGTTTGGAGGGGGCAAAATAATGTTTTTTGGGGGGGCGCCAAAATAATGTTCGCCTACCATTGGAAATTACCTTAGACCGCCCCATGGCTGCAAACCATTGTAGTTGGCATTCCCCGCCAGGCTCCAGTGAGCTCAGGGAAGCCCCGGCCCTTCGGGAGGCTGGGGGTGTCAGCAACACTCGGCGCAACCTACTCTTGGCACTCTTGGGTGCAACGGGAGCATTCCCCTGCCTGCCTGCCTGTCTCTCCTCCTTAGGCGCAACCTGGTGGAGAAAGTCACCAAGGCCTACCTGAGGAACTGCACCTACCACAAGGCCCGGGACCCCTTGTGCCCCGTCTTCCGCTTGGGTGGCGCCGTGGAGGCCTCCGGGCAGAGCTTCGCCTCCCTCGCCCGCAAGGTGATCGGCTCAGAAATATTCAAAGTTAATGATGCACAGGCACTGAAAGAGTTAAAACGATGCAATGACTAAGCAAAACCAGTAGGGTGTGCCTGTGAGTTACTCGCTCCTCCTGTGTGACGAACTCCAGCCAGAGAGAGAAGGGGTGGGGGGTATAGTTTATATTTATATTTATATTATCCCCTCCTCACCCTGAAGGGGACTCAGGGTGGATCACAGAACACATATACTGACAGACATAGAGGTAGTACATAGGCTTTCCCCATCTTCGGCGTCTTGGAGGTCGTGCTCGGTTCCGGCCACAGGGGGTGTGCTGTTGCTCCATCCTCCATGCCAAAGAGCCCTTTTCATAGACTTCCTTCGTTTTGATCACATCACCGGCATTTTATGGTGCCATTAACCTATTTATCTACCATAGGTGTTTTCGATCTGCTAGGTGAGCAGTCAGCTGGGCTCAAAGTCGGGCACTCAACCCCAACCTTTTGATTGGCTGGGTTTTGGCGCAGCTGGTTGGGAAGAAAACAATGGGAAAGATAGCAGAAGGCTATACAAATCAATGACAGTCTATGCAATATAAACAAACAATGGAGTCTTCTCTAATGAATACGACATAAATTGTATTGATCCATCATAGGTACATCGTAGGTGAAAGCATATCAAACATACATAATATATCTCATGGTAAGTACCAACATCATAAGTAAACGAAAATAATGGCGGTGGGCAAGCTCGCACAAGCGGCGAGCCAAAACGCCCGGGCTCAACGAGGAGAGTCAATGGTGTATTTTACAGGCACAGGTCCCGGACGCCTCTCCCAAACCCCGTGAAACTTCGAAAAATAATCAGAGTTTGTAGGAAATTCTCACGAAAATATATTCAGGGTGGGAGAAGGTCGTCCACGGGCTGACGAAAGGGTCTCGCGCGCCTTCGTTTCACCCCCGTAGGGGCTTCCTCTGGGCCAGGGGGCAAGGCCTGGATGGCGTAATCTCGCGAGCGTCTTCACAGTGTCGTGACACTAGAGTTACAGCAATATAGAGTGACAATACTATACAGATAATCATACACTTCCGATAATATTTACTATAAGCTATCTAAAAAAGGGGAACAGCAAGGGTAATGGAACAAATATCTTCAGATAAACAGTATAATAAGAGAAAGGCAGGTAGGTAAAAACATACCAAGGCATGGGGCAACAGGAGCACCGCAGGTGGAAGCAGTATCAGCAGATCCTGGGCTGGAAGCACTGGGGCTTCAGTGTTGGGCTCTTAAGTAATGTACAACACAGGTGTTTGATTTAAACAAGTAATTCACTGACTGATAATTTGTCGTTTAACCCATTAGGGGTCTCTGAATTTAGGGAAATTATCCATTTATTTTCAAGGCAAAGTAAAGTCCTTTTTATGTCAGAATGGGGGTGAGGGTGAATCTTTTCTAGAACAGTCACAGTGAAATTGTCATATTTTGTTCCATTACCCTTGCTGTTCCCCTTTTTTAGATAGCTCATAGTAAATATTATCGGAAGTGTATGATTATCTGTATAGTATTGTCACTCTATATTGCTGTAACTCTAGTGTCACGACACTGTGAAGATGCTCGGCGGATTACGCCATCAGGCCCCGCCCCTGGCCCTGAGGAAGCCCCTACGGGGGTGAAACGAAGGCGCGCGAGACCCTTTCGTCGGCCCGTGGACGACCTTCTCCCACCCTGAATATATTTTCGTGAGAATTTCCTACAAACTCTGATTATTTTTCGAAGTTTCACGGGGTTTGGGAGAGGCGTCCGGGACCTGTGCCTGTAAAATACACCATTGACTCTCCTCGTTGAGCCTGGGCGTCTTGGCTCGCCGCTTGTGCGAGTTTGCCCACCGCCATTATTTTCGTTTACTTATGATGTTGGTACTTACCATGAGATATATTATGTATGTTTGATATGCTTTCACCTACGATGTACCTATGATGGATCAATACAATTTATGTCGTATTCATTAGAGAAGACTCCATTGTTTGTTTATATTGCATAGACTGTCATTGATTTGTATAGCCTTCTGCTATCTTTCCCATTGTTTTGTTCTTTATATGCGGAACAGCTTCTCTTTCTCTCATTGTTGTATCTTGGCAGCTGGTTGGGCGTCAGCTGTATTAAACTCACTACTGACCATGAGTTCATAAGTTCGAAGCCAGCCTGGGTTGGCTCCCGACCATTTGTCGACTTTTGCAGCCCGAAAGACAGTTGCATCTGTCAAGTAGGAAATTTATGCTGGGAGTCTAATTGAGCTGATTTACACACCCTAAAACTTTCCAGCAGCGCCCCAAAGAATGAGGAAGTGCTCCATCGGTGTCACAAGTGGATGGTGAAGCGACAGCTCCCCCGGTGGCCGGAATTCAGAACACACCCTCATCAAGCTAGAATGTTAAACAGCCTCTGTCTGTATGTATGTTGTGTGTCTCAATGGCATTGCGATCCACCCTGAGTCAGGCCCGGATTAACAACTTTTTGCGCCCTAGGCTACGTTTTGGAATTACGCCCCCTTTAAGCCAACCTCCCCCCCCCTCACACCAATCAGACCCACACTTGGCTGGCTTTGGCCATGCTGCCTCCGGAGCAGAGGAGAAGCGGTAGGCGCCATCCCGCCACCTCCAAGGTCCCACGCACTCCCACCGGCTGGAAAGCTCCGCTCTGCTCTGAAGGTCTCCTCGGGAGTCGGGAGGCTTGGCGAGAGCGCAGCGGGTGCACACTCGTTCCAAAGGTGCGCACGAGAAAGAGAGCGCGCAAGAGAGGGCGAGACAGAGAGAGAGAGAGAGAGAGAGAGAGAGAGAGAGAGAGAGAGGGTGTGCAAGAGCAAGCAAGAGGGCGAGAGAGAAAGGGCGCGCAAGAGAGAGTGCATGCACGAGAGAGAGAGAGTGCGAGAGAGAGGGTGAGAGAGAGAGCGCACGTGTGTGAGAGAGAGGACGAGAGAGCGAGAAAGCGAGTGCGCAAGAGAGAGGGTGAGAGAGAGGGGGGGGCGTGCGAGAGAGAGGGCGAGCAAGAGTGAGAGTGAGGGACAGAGAGAAAGAAGGCACGCGCAACAGAGTGTAAGCTCCGGCAAGGGGGGTCTAGTAAAGCAAGCTCACTCTGAACGTGGTTGAAGGAAAATGGTTTAATAGGTCCTAATCCAAAGTAGGCAAAGATAGACTAAAGTTTTCCCGCGCGGTTCTCTTCAAAAGCCCTCCCCGGCCCGCCCCCCCTGCTGGGCCCCACCGTCCTCCGGGATGACCATCCGGCTCCGCATATCAAAGTTCAGTAAAAGGAGCCTGGCACTTCAAAGGGCGGTTCCCGTTCAAAGCCCGCCAGATGCTGTTCTTATCTGATGGCGCGCGAGGCTTGACCCGTTAGGGCAACAACCGGGCCAAGCGGCGCTGACACAGAGGGCGTTCGCGAGGGAGAGCAAGCGAGAGCGAGAGACTGCGCGAGAGAGAGGGTGAGAGAGAAAGAGAGAGCAGGCGCAAGAGAGAGGGCGCGCGAGAGCAAGAGAGAGGGAGAGAGAGCATGCGCGCGAGAGAGAGGGAGAGAGAAAGAGGGCGCGCGAGAGAGAGTGAGAGAGAGAGCGCACGAGAGAGAGCAAGCGAGAAAGAGAGAGCGAGAGGGGGATCGTGTGCGAGAGAGAGCGAGAGAGAGAGCACGAGAGAGACGGCTCACGCAAGAGAGAGAGAGAGCGCGTGCGCGAGAGAGAGAGCTGCTTCTAAAGGCAGGAGAGCCAGACCCTTGGGACGGAGCAGAGACTTTGCCAGGAGCAGGAGCGAGGCAGGGCATGCGCAAGGGGAAAGAGGGGCGCGGACCAGGGGTTTTTGGTCCGTGATCTCCCCCCCCCCCCTCAGCTTGCGTCCCTAGACCAAGGCCTCATTGGCCTTATGGGTAATCCGGGCACGCCCTGAGTCCCTTGAGGGGTGAGAAGAGTGGAATAGAAATACTGTCAATAAATGGATACAGTGAGTGAACTTGAGACTCCGTGGCCTCTTGCCGGGCCCGCCTTCGACCGGTTCACGCCACTGGACGCAGAAGCTGTTGATAGGATTATTGCTGCAGCTCGCCCGACCACCTCTTCCCTTGACCCGTGCCCCTCCTGGCTGGTGAAAGCCGGCCTGAAGGGATTGCGAGACCCTCTGTTGAATATAATTAATGCTTCCCTATCCCAGGGAGTATTTCCAGAGGGATTAAAAGAGGCGGTGGTCTCTCCATTGTTGAAGAAGCCGGGATCAGACCCAACGGTCCCCTCCAACTACCGCCCGGTCTCGAATCTATCGTTCCTGGGCAAGGTGGTTGAGAGGGCGGCAATGGAGCAGCTGCAGTCCTTCCTAGAGGACGCAGCTTGGCTAGACCCCCTTCCAGTCCGGCTTCCGTCCGGGGCATGGGGCGAGACGGTCCTGGTCTCCATCTCGGATGAGTTGCGCTGCCAGCTGGATCAGGGGCGGATCGGCGCTGCTCGTGTTATTGGACCTCACGGGCGGCGTTTGATACAGTCGATTATGATCTATTGACTCACCGCCTTGCCAGGGGCCGGAGTGAGGGGCAGCCCTTAATTGGGTGACCTCCTTCCTCGGAACCGGCTACAAGCAGTGAGGAGGGGCAAGGATGTCTCCGGGGTTCCCGCTTCTTTGCGGGGTTCCTCAGGGGGCTATTCTCCCCCTATTTAACATCTCTATGCGACCAGTTGCCCAGCTGGTGCGTAGTTTTGGGCTGGTGTGCCATCAGTACGCTGATGACACCCAGCTTATCCTGAAGATGGAGGGCAGCCTCGAATCCGTTCCCGATAATTTCCATCGTTGTCTTGAGGCCGTCACTGGATGGCTGCGAGCCAGGAGGTTGAAGGCGAATCCGGCAAAGACGGAGATTCTGTGGCTGGGTCCTCCGGGCTGTAGGGATGTCCAGCTTCCGACCCTGGACGGCGTGACATTACGTCCGTCGCCCTCTGTTAAGAGCTTAGGAGTAACCCTGGACCCCCTGTTGTCGATGGAGGCCCACCTCTCCAGCGTCAGCAGGGTAGCATTTTTCCATCTTCGTCAGGCGAGGAAGCTGGCCCCCTATTTGTCCCGTCGCGACTTAGCCACAGTGATCCAAGCCACGGTCATCTCGAGGCTGGACTACTGTAACGCTCTGTACATTGGCCTTCCTCTGTCGGTAATCCGGAGACTCAAGCTGGTGCAGAAACGCCCAGCGAGCGACTCCTGGGGGGTCCCGATTGGCCACCACGTCACGCCAATCCTGCGCGAACTGCACTGGCTCCCAATTGAATGCCGGATTGCCTTCAAAGTGTTAGTCCTGACTTTTGAGGCCTTACGTGGTCTGGGGCCAGTGTACCTGCGGGACCGCCTTGTCCCATACCATCCCACCAGATCACTGCGCTCCGAAGAGCTCAACCTCCTGGTCATCCCAAATGTGAGGACCTACCACCTGTCCGCAACCCGCCGCCGGGCTTTCTCTGTTGCAGCCCCAACCCTGTGGAACGCACTGCCCGCCGGCATCCGTGCCACCCAGGGCCCCCCTCCCGTTCAGGAGAGCAGTCAAGACATTGCTGTTCCAGCAAGCCTTCGGGGTCAGCTAGACTGTAGCTCGCACCGCCTGGCTGTCAGCCCACCGCGACTCCATTTGTTGCCTCAACTGTTCCAATTGTAATTCCATCTTAATGGTGTTACTGTGAGTTATTATGAGTTATCTGACAATTGTATGTTACGAACTGTTGTAAGTCGCCCCGAGCCATTTGGGGGGGGGGGGCGACAGACAAATGCGAAATAATAAATAAATAAATAGCTAGATAGATAGATAAATAAATAGACCAACTCTAGGATTCTAATCCCTATTCGTCTACCTATTTGCATGACTATTCTTCCCTATGCCTTGCGCAGGGGGGCGTGGTTGGCATCACCATCAGCTGGGACTGCGACCTGGACTGGCCCATCAAGCACTGCGTCCCCGTTTACCAGTTCCACGGGCTTTACAACGAAGGCAACAACATCTCCCCGGGATTCAATTTCAGGTGCGCATCGAGCTTCTCTCGGGTTTCCCTGCTCCTTTATTTATTTCTATTTATTAAATACATTGTTTATTATTTAGTCACATTCTCCAACGTGAAAGGGATCTCGGAGTCTCAAGACACCGCAAGTTGAACGTGAGCCGAGAGCGTGATGCGGCAGCGGAAAAGACCAATGCGATCCGAGGTCGCATCCATTGGAGTCTAGTGTCTGAATGCAGGCATTAATATATAGTCCGTATGAAAGGGATCTCAGAGTGTTAATGGACCCCAAGCGGAACGTGAGCCGAGAGCGTGACGCGGCAGCGGACAAGACCAATGCGATCCGAGGCTGTTTGTGCTGTATTCTCTGTTCCCAGGCCTGGATCATGGACTTTTGCCGCCCGAGGCCAAAGACTCTGCCCCCGCCCAGCCCCTGGCTCTGTCCAGCCCCGCCCCCGCCCCTGCCCCGCCCCCGGCTCCTCACCGGCGCGAGGAGGAGGAAGGAAGCCCACCCCGGCCGCCGCGCGTGGCGGGACGCCACCTGCCAAAGCGCCGCCCCAGGCAACCCGATTGGCCGCCGTCGCGCTAGCTTTCCTGCTTCTGATAGTCCTAGCAGAAGCAGGAAAAGCTCAGTGCGTGGCGCGGCCAATCGGGCGCCTGAGGCGGTGCTTAGCTGCTAAGCGCCGTCCTGGGCAACCCCCATTGGCCGCCGCTGCCGCCGCTGCCGCCACGCTAGCTATTCCTGCTTCTGCTAGGCTTAGCAGAAGCAGGAAAAGCTAGTGCCGTGGCGGCGGCCAATCGGAGCGCCTGAGGCGGTGCTTAGCTGCTAAGTGGCGTCCTGGGCAACCCCCATTGGCCGCTGCTGCCGCCACGCTAGCTAGTCCTGCTTCTGCTAGGCCTAGCAGAAGCAGGAAAAGCGAGTGCCGTGGCAGCTGCCAATCGGGGGCGCCTGAGGCGGTGCTTACCTGCTAAGCGCCGCCCCAGGCAACCCCCATTGGCCGCCGTCGCAGCTAGCTTTCCTGCTTCTGCTAGGCCTAGCAGAAGCAGGAAAAGCTAGTGCAGCGGCGGCCAATCGGGGCGCCTGAGGCGGTGCTTACCTGCTAAGCGCCGCCCCGGGCAACCCCCATTGGCCGCCACCGCCGCCACGCTACCTATTCCTGCTTCTGCTAGGCCTAGCAGAAGCAGGAAAAGGTAGTGCCGTGGCGGCAGCCAATCGGGGGCGCCTGAGAGGCGGTGTTCGCCGCGGCTCGGCTCCTCCCACCCCCTCCTTCCTCAACTTGAAGCCCGGTCGCCATTTTGAAAATTTTTTTAAAATTTTTTAAAAAAATATTTTTTTAATTGGGGGGTCAGAATTTGCCGCCCCCCAATGGCCGCCGCCCTAGGCCATGGCCTAGGGTGGCCTTATGGATGATCCGGGCCTGTCTGTGCCTGCCTTTGCCTGGCCTTGTCCCGCTTCTCCTGCTCCGGTGGGTGTCCTTCGTAGCCTCTCCCGCATGGTTTTTGTCCCTTTTTGTTTCCGAAAGGCACGCCAGGTATTACCGAGAGAAGGGCCGGGACCTGAGGAACCTCTACAAGGTCTTCGGCATCCGCTTCGACATCCTGGTGAACGGAAAGGTCAGGGACTCAATAATAGTCTATGGTGTGGATTTTTAACTGAGGCTGGGTGGCCATCTGTTGGGAGGGATCCGATTGTGTCTTCCTTTATGGCGGACTGGGTGGCAGTTCGAATCTGGGGAGAGCGGGTTGAGCTCCTGTCTGTCAGCTCCAGCTCCCCATTGCGGGGACATGCGAGAAGACTCCCACAAGGATGGTACAACACTAAAATATCCGGGACATGTCCCCTGGGCAGACGGCCCATTGTCTCACATCAGAAGCCAGTGGCAACTTCTCAAATAATAATAATAATAATAATAATAATACCATCCCTTTGTCATCTCCCCTTTGATCCAGGCTGGGAAATTTGACATTATTCCAACGATGACCACCATCGGTTCTGGGATCGGCATCTTTGGCGTGGTAAGCTAAGCAGAGGCTGGGTGGCCATCTGTCGGGAGGGACTGGGTGTTGTCCTCCCGCCTTACCCAAAGGGTGCCTTGCTTGAGGGATCTCTTCCGACTCTAGGGTCCTATGGTATGTATCTTTAACAGAGGCCGGATGGCCATCTTCTGGGAGGGATCGGAGGGTGTCTCCCTCCCTGACAGAAGGGGGTTGGACTAGGTGGCCCTTGGCGGTCTGTAGGATGCTATATTTTCCAGCCATGGGTGCAGAGTCCGTGGTCACAGAGGCCCGGTGGGAGTTAAAAACCATCCAAACATATGCCAAGCTTTCCAACCACAGCGTCCCAGGTCTAGATCGCGATCACCTTCAGAAGGATTTATCCTGCCACCGGAAGGAAGGAAGGAAGGAAGGAAGGAAGGAAGGAAGGAAGGAAGGAAGGAAGGACGGAAGGACGGAAGGACGGACGGACAGAAGGACGGAAGGAAGGAAGGAAGGAAGGACGAAGAGGAAGGAAGGACGGAAGGACGGACAGAAGGAAGGACGGACGGAAGGAAGGAAAGACAGAAGGACAGACGGACAGAAGGATGGAAGGATGGACGGAAGGACGGATGGATGGAAGGAAGGACGGAAGGAAGGACGGAAGGAAGGAAGGACAGACGGAAGGAAGGAAGGAAGGAAGGAAGGAAGGAAGGAAGGAAGGAAGGACGGAAGGACGGATGGAAGGAAGGACAGAAGGAAGGAAGGACGAACGGAAGGAAGGAAGGATGGATGGAAGGATGGAAGGAAGGACGGACAGATGGAAGGAAGGAAGGAAGGACGGAAGGACGGACGGACAGAAGGACGGAAGGAAGGAAGGGAGGAAGGAAGGACGGATGGATGGAAGGAAGGACGGAAGGACGGACAGAAGGAAGGACGGAAGGAAGGAAAGACGGAAGAACAGAAGGATGGACGGAAGGACGGATGGATGGAAGGAAGGACGGAAGGAAGGACGGATGGACAGAAGGAAGGACGGAAGGAAGCAAGGACGGAAGGAAGGAAGGGCGGAAGGAAGGATGGAAGGAAGGAAGGAAGGACAGCAGGAAGGGAGGGGACAATTCTGGCTTCCCTGGGAAGAAGGAGAAGAAGGGAGACCCAGAGTCGAGGGGTGCTTGCCACCATGTAGGAAGGAAGGCAGGCCCAGCCTCTCCTTTCTCATTCCCACCAACCAGCCTTGAGGTGGAGGTGGGACCGAGAGCAGGAAGGCCTTCTCCTGAAGGCATCTCAGGGCCTGGGCGGTTCGTTCCAAATACCCTGGACCTGAACCTTCCTGGGCTTTCAGAACCATGACCGGCCCTTTGGATTGTGCCCAGAAACAGACTGGCAGCAGGTGGGGGTTGCCCACTCCCTGTCGCCCACCCCAGGGAATAACCATTATAGAGGGGCTCAGGGGGCTCACGTGTTGAGATCCAATCAATCGAATCCTAGTGTTGGAAGAGACCCCAAACGGGCCTCGGGCGCTCTGCACGTGCCCTTAGGACTTGCAGGCGTGGATTTGCTAGGCTCACACTCGCACCCCCGATTCCCGCCTCTTGCATTTGGATAGGCCTCCCTCGTTTGCGACGTGGTCCTCCTGAATTTCCTCTCCAACCGGGACTACTACAAGCAGAAGAAGTTCAAGCATGCGCAACACGACTCGGTCCCGCCGGTAAGTCAAAGGATGGCATTATTTATTATTATTATTATTATGTATGGCAGTACACTCTCTATTATTATTATTATTATGTATGGCAGTACACTCTCAATTTCTATTATTATTATTATTATTATGTATGGCAGTACACTCTCCAGCAGGGGCGGTCTAAGGTAATTTTAAATGGTAAGCGAACATTATTTTGGCGGGGGCCCCCCCCCAAAAAAACATTACCCCCCCCCGCAACAAGCCGGCCGAGCCCCCTCCCTCCCTCGCTCGAGCCTTTCATCCCGCCGCCTCCGCGTGTTTCCATTGGCTGAGATCAGGCCTTAGAGAAAGCCGGCAAGGGCGATCTCCCGCCGGCAGATAGCTGACATCATCAGCCATCCTGACCTCGACCTGCCCCAAAATAGACCACCTGAGTGAGCTTTGTGTTACAGGAAAGGACCTCTTAGTTGGGCTCCTTTCCTAATGTGGTGCTGTCTGGCGGGCTGGGGAATGCGCCCATTACCCAGATGGTGCGGCTGGCGCCCCACGCAGCAGCGTCCTTTGCCTAACGGTAGGACCGCCCCTGCTCTCTGTTTCTGGTTGCTTGAGAGTTCCTCTCCTCGGCCATACTAGGCCATACCATCCATTCTGCGTCGATGTTGATATCGACATGCATTGAGACGTTGAATTAAAAGCTAACAGAGACAAAGAATACAGTTTTATTTCTGCTAAATATTATTTTTATGTGGACTTTTGATTCTTTTTTCCTTTTTTTGGGCCCCGTTTTTAGGAAAAGGAGGACGGAGACGGCTTCTTCATGTCTGACCTGCACGGGAAGGACAAGGGCCTCCCGGGAAACTGTGAGTCGAGGCAAAAAGGTCATGAGTTCAAAGGGCAGGGAAGGAGGTGGCATCCCACTTGGACTTGATCGGGAAGGACTTCAACAGGGGAACGCAGGCCCGGATTAAGCTCTTCGGCCGCCCGAGGCCAAGACGCCCCGTGCCACCCCCCAGGGCGCAGAAAGCCACGCCCCCAACTCCAACTCTAGACTACTACTAGAAAGCCATGCCCCCAGGGCACAGAAAGCCACGCCCCCAGGGCGCGGAAAGCCACACTTCCAGGGCACGGAAAGCCATGCCCCCAGGGCACGGAAAGCCACACTCCAAGGGCACAGAAAACCACGCCCCCAGGGCGCAGAAAGCCACGCCCCCAGGGCACGGAAAGCCACACTCCAAGGGCACAGAAAACCACGCCCCCAGGGCGCAGAAAGCCACGCCCCAAGGGCGCAGAAAGCCACACTCCAAGGGCACGGAAAGCCACGCCCCCAGGGCGCAGAAAGCCACGCCCCAGGGCGCTGCTGCGCATGTGCGGCAGCAGCCCCGGCCGTGCGGCTTCCGTCGCCGCCTCCTCCCGTAACCGGAAGGAGGGCCCGAGGAGGTGGACGGAAGCCACGCGGCACCGGCCCCACGGCTTCCGTCCACCTCGCGCTTCCTTTCGGTCGGGGAGGAGGAGGTGGACGGGCGCGCGACACCGTGGGGCTTCCGTCCCCCCTCCTCCACCTCCCACGACCAAAGGAGGGCGCGAAGAGGAGGGCGGGACTTCCCTTCCTCCTCCTCGCGCCTTCCTTTCGGTCGCGGGAGGAGGAGGAGGCAGCGGACGGAAGCCCCATGGTGCCGCGCCCTTCCGTCCACCTCCTCCTCCCGCGACCGAAAAAAATGTTTTCGGGGGACCGAATCCGCTGCCCCCCAAAACACGCCGCCCGAGGCCATGGCCTAGCCTGGCCTTATGGGTAATCCGGGCCTGGGGGAACATAGTGCCTCAGAGTCCGGCTGGATGTCCACCTGTCAGGAGGGATCGGATGGGGCCGTTCTTCCTTTCTAGCAGAAGCAGGTTGGACTAGATGGCCCTTGGGGGGTCTCTTCCAACTCTAGACTACTACTAGACAAGCCATTAGGAGAGGTGGATAACACATATAAATAATACGAGGGTTGAATGAAAAGTAATGCCTCCACCTTCGTAACTCAATAAGTGGCAGTCCCAGGCCCGGATTAACTGCTTTTGGCGCCCTAGGCCACACTTTGAAAGCCCCACCCCCAGGGGCGGGGCCGCTTCCGGGCATGCGCGGCAGGGCGCGAGCGCCACGTCATCCTCCGCCATGTTCCTGGGTGCCGCAGCGGCCCTGGGGGCTTGCCTTCCTTCCTCCTCCTCGGAGAAGGAAGGAAGGGAAGGCCCCGGGCGGCCGCTGCGGCACCCAGGAACATAGCGGAGGAGGCAAAGAAGCCGCGGCGCTCGCAAAGAGGCGCCGCGGCTTCCCTCCGCCTGTCTCTCCTCCTCCTTCCTTTTCAGCGGCGTCGTCTGCGGCCAATGGCGCGCCTCTCCCGCAACCAACCTGCGAGGCTGGATGATGTCAGGCGCAGCGGCGAGGGCGAGGAGGTAGAGGCGGAAGGAAGCCGCGGCGCCTCTTCACGCGCCGCGTCTCTCTGCCTCCTCTGCCATGTTCCTGGGTGATGCAGCGGCCGCCCGGCCTTCCCTTCCTTCCTCTTTGTTTTCCGAGGAGGAGGAAGGAAGGGAAGCCCCCAGGGCCGCTGCGGCACCCAGGAACATGGCGGAGGAGGCGGAGGCCGTGGCACTCGCAAAGAGGCACGGCGGTTTCCCTCCGCCTCTTCCTCCTCGCCGCCGCGCCTGACATCACCCAGGTTGGTTGCGGGAGAGGCGCGCCACTGGCCGCAGATTGCGCTACTGAAAAGCGGCAGGCGCCGCGCAGGACGCCGGGATGAAGGCGGCCGACAACGTCGCCTAGGCAACCAAGGCGGCCCCTGCCCCCTCTCGGATGTGGTGGAAGGGGGGAGGAATGAAAGGGTTAGGGTTAGGGTTAGGGTTGGGTTAGGGTTAGGGTTAGGGTTGGGTTAGGGTTGGGTTAGGGTTAGGGTTAGGGTTGGGTTAGGGTTAGGGTTGGGTTAGGGTTAGGGTTGGGTTAGGGTTAGGTTAGGGTTAGGGTTAGGGTTAGGGTTAGGTTAGGGTTAGGGTTGGGTTAGGGTTAGGGTTAGGGAAAGAAGGAAGGCGGTGCCGCAGCCTAAGGAAAGAAGACGAGAAAGGGGTGGGTTTATTTTGGCCCGTGATTTGGCGCCCTCCTAGGCCTGCGCTCATAGGCCACGGCCTTGTTGGCCTTATGGGTAATCCGGGTACGTGGCAGGTACTGGCTTCTTCAGGAGACTCTCCTCTACAGGAAGAGGCTCTGCTTTGGCAGGAAGCCTTAGCATTGAAGGGTTGTGTTGCTCAAGCGCAAAGTATGGAACCCTGCGCAGACGGTCAATCAATGCGACTTAAGCAACGTGTAGTCACTGAATTCTTGGCCGCAGAAGGTGTCGCCCCAAAGGAGATTCCTCAGAGAATGCAAGCTGTGTATGGGGATTGTGTTGATGTGAGGATGGGAACATCGGAATTGCATGGCAAATAATAATAATAATAATAATACACGTTATTTATGTATATTCCGCTCTCCTCACCCCGAAGGGGACTCAGGGCAGATTACAGGTACACATACTTAGCAGACCATCCCTACCGTTTCCACGTACACAACATATAGACGAACAGAGGGAAACTCTGGCCACCAGGGGGAGCTGATGACATATAGTCGAACAGAGGGAAACTCTGGCCACCAGGGGGAGCTGACGACATATAGACGAACAGAGACAAACTCTGGCCACCAGGGGGAGCTGACAACATATAGATGAACAGAGGCAAACTCTGGCCACCAGGGGGAACTGACGACATATAGACGAACAGAGGCAAACTCTGGCCACCAGGGGGAGCTGACGACATATAACCAGAGTTTGCCTCTGACGACATATAGACGAACAGAGGGAAACTCTCTGGCCACCAGGGGGAGCTGATGACATATAAATGAACAGAGGGAAACTCTGGCCACCAGGGGGAGCTGACGACATATAAACGAACAGAGGGAAACTCTGGCCACCAGGGGGAGCTGACGACATATAGACGAACAGAGGCAAACTCTGGCCACCAGGGGGAGCTGACGACATATAAACGAACAGAGGCAAACTCTGGCCACCAGGGGGAGCTGACGACATATAGACGAACAGTGGCAAACTCTGGCCACCAGGGGGAGCTGACGACATATAAACGAACAGAGGCAACTCTTGCCACCAGGGGGAGCTGACGACATATAGATGAACAGTGGCAAACTCTGGCCACCAGGGGGAGCTGATGACATATAAACAAACAGAGGCAATAAATGTAATAATAAAAATAATAAATAGAGTAAAATAATGGAAATGTAAGAATAACAGTAATAAATAGAGTAAAATAATAAATGTAATAATAACAATAATAAATAGAGTAAAATAATAAATGTAATAATAACAATAATAAATAGAGTAAAATAATAAATGTAATAATAATAATAACAGAGTAAAAAAATAATTAACTCTGACTCAAATATAAGCCGATAAAAGGAAAATAATGGAAATGTAAGAATAACTAATAATAGAGTAAAATAATAAATGTAATAACAATAATAGAGTAAAATAATAAAATGTAATAACTAAAAAGAGCTGGAAAACTGGGCTTATACTCGAGTATATACAGTACATACACACAAACACACATATATACACACATATACACAGACTTTGCCACAGCAATGGATGGGGATTTATTTCCAAAGGCCCCAAAGCAGAGAACGTCTTCCTTTCTCTTTTTCCTCCGCAGGACCCGCTCCCCACCCACGAACGCCTTTAGACGGACCCCACGCCAGAGCAACGCACCGGAGCCCAGGATCCACGGAATGGGAGGAACTCCAGAGGCCACCCAGCCCCACCTGCTGCCGCTTCTGCCATGAAGGAAGGAGACACAATCCGATCCCTCCCGACAGATGACCGTCCACCCGGCTCGAAAACATCACCTACTTGAACCTCCTTTCCTGTTGCCGGAAAATGTCGGGAAACGTTGGAGAAATAATATATTTTATTTCAGGGAAAATGAGCAAGAGTGCAATAAAACTCTCGTTTTGGGGACTACCTCATCTTGCATTGGTCAGTTATTCTCCCAGTAGTCGGTGCATGCATGCGCAAGCCTAACAGCAACAACAACAATTGTAATAATAGTATAATACTAGCTGTACCCGGCACTCGTTGCTGTGCCCTATTTAGGAGATGCAAGAAAGTCTGAGTATGTAAGGGTTGGAATTGATGTTACTGATGGTCTTGGTGGGGTCATGGATGTTGAAGTCCTGGGGAGTTGTCGGTGTGTGGTGTTGCTGGCGTTCTGCTGAGCTTGTGGATATACAATGTTTTTTGTCTTTCCGCCTGCTGTGTTGATGTAGAGGTTCTGTGGTTTCCCAACTCTGGAGCACGCTACGTAGAGTTGTCCGTGGGAGAAGCATTCTGTGTCAAGGTCTGTGCCACAGATTTGTAGTGTTTGTCCTTGAGCCTTGTGTATGGTGATGGCAAAAGCTAGTGTAGTGCAGTGTCTTTCTGTTCTGGCGTTTGTTCTGCCCTTTTTGTGTGATGTATGTAGCGTTGCGAGTGTGTCGTCCGATGCTGTTCTTTTTAGGAGGCATGGCTTGTCTTTTGGGTCAGCTTATGCCTGTGTGGAAGGAAGGAATGGCATACAAATGGGTTGAGCAGTAGACGCAAAGTTGTGTTATGTGCGTATTGTGTTGTGTGTAGGTATTACTTTTGTGTTATTCTGGGGGTATGTGTTTGTCAGTGGTGCCTGTGTCCCTGGTGCCCTATTTGTCTCCCTCCTAGATCTTGACCGTGGCAGTTTAACCCTCAACTGAAATCACTCAGCATTCTAAGTGGCTTTGCCCACCGTTACTATGGTAACTGATGTTGGCCAATGGGTTTCGCTGGCTGCCGCAGAGGATGCTGGGAAATGTAGTTTTATTTTTACTCATGGTTTTGGGGGCCTTTTAGGTTTTGGGGGGGAAGTTTCTTTGCTACAAACGTACCTTCTTGAGGCCTATTTCTGTTGGCAAGTTTTGTGTTTCTGCATTGTAAGGTTTCTCTGTTTGAGGTAGTCTTCACATGACAACTCTTCCTTTATATAATAGATTAGCACTTTGGTTTTCTTGATGTTCACTGAGAGGCATCTCGTATGCTTCTGCTTGTAGGTCTTCTTCTGAATGCGCACAGACTACGTTGTCATCAGCGTATTGGATTTCTGTAACAAATGTTGTAGGTCTTCTGAATGCGCACAGATGACATTATCTTCAGCATATTGGAGTTCTATAACATATGTTGTAAGTATTCTTCTGAATACACACATGCAACATTGTCATCAAGTCTGTGCGCATTCAGAAGACCTACATCTGTTAGAGAACTCCAATACGCTGATGACGTTGTCTGTGCGCATTCAGAATTTTTTTAAAAAAAATTTAAAATAATTTTTTAAATTTTTTAAAATTTATTTTTAATTTTTTTTTGAATTAAAAAAACTTTTTTGGGGGGGTCCGGACCGGTTGCCCCTCTATGGCCGCCGCCCAAGGCAATGGCCTAGGGTGGCCTTATGGGTAATCCGGGCCTGCCTGGAAAGAACAGGACGCACACGGGCTGAAGATACCACACGTCTTTATTGATAGGCCCGTCTATATAGGCCTAGCTACAACGTCATAAATCACTCAAGAATTCTGGGCCTGGAGCTTGCCCCTCACCACGTCCCAGAGCCCCTTTCCCCCCACCTCTCGGGGCAATTGACTTCTACGGCTGGTTCACGCGTCCTGTCCTCCCTTCTGGCCTTCCCCGGCCACGTGTTGATGCGTCGGATGCCATGAGATCGCGACAGCCAAAGGCCCTTTTGACGATGGAGGTGGCCAGAGCGGGATCGGGCAGCAGAGGCGGAGGCTCCCCGGCGGAGGCGCGCCTCACAGCTTCTGGCCCGGCTGGTCGTAGATGTGGTGCGTAGTGTAGCGCGTGATGGTGGCCGACTCCCGGAGGGTGACCACGCCGTCCTTGCTGCAGGCGTCGGTGCTGCATGGAAGGAAGGGAGGAAACAGAATGGGTCAGCATGAGGGCGCAGGGGTCAGCCCCGGGAGGCTGCAGAGAAGACCCTCCCTGGAAATAAGCTCTGGCAGGATGCCCGAAATTGAGGCCCTCCTTCGGTAATAAGACCTAGTTGGAGTTCATTAAAAGGCCAATGGGCTAAAACAGGGCTATCCAACTGCTGGCCCGCGGGGGGGCGTATACGGCCCCCAGCCCCTTCCCCACGGCCCCTACCCTCCTGTAAAATATCTGCTTTTTAAGATTAAAAAATATATATTTTTGAATATTTTTTGAATATTTTTTTTGTAGCGGGGGGGGGTGGGGCGGGGCAGGGAGGAGGAGCAGGCTCCCTTCCTCCTCATCCTACTTCCTTCCCTCCCGGGGGGTGCTCATCCATTCCCTTTCCGGCTTCCTCCTCTTCTGAGGATCCGTGCCAAGTTTGGTCCTGATCCATCATTATTTGAGTCCACAGTGCTCTCTGGACGGAGGAGAACTACAACTCCCAAACTCAAGGTTCAGTACTTTTTGTTGCTCTCATGAGAGTTTAGTCTGCCAAGTTTGATTCAACATGGCTGAGGAATGCTTTGATTGCGTTTTCCCCTTATGGCAGAAGGAGGTTGGACTGGATGGCCCTTGGAGGTCTCCTAGGAACCCATTGTAATTATTATTATTATTATTATTATTATTATCATCATCAGAGGCTGAATGGACATCTGTGAGGAATGCTTTGGTTGTGTTTTCCCCTTATAGCAGAAGGAGATTGGACTGGATGGCCCTTGGAGGTCTCCTACTCCAGGAACCTGTTGTTGTTGTTGTTATTATTATTATTAGCAGAGGCAGAATGACTATTATGCCTTGTCATTCAGGGTTATAGGCCTGTGTGGAAGGGCCCTGGCTTCTTATTTGACTTCCTTTCCACACATCTGAATAAAATCCCATGTGATTTGCTTTAAACCAGATTATGAGTGTGGACTCCGATAATCCAGTTCAAAGCAGGTATTCTGGGTTATATGGCTGTGTGAAGGGCCACTGCAATATAATCCAGTTCAAAGCAGGGACTGGGACTTGAGACTGGGATTTTAGTGTTCATCTCTATCTCCAAGTCAAAGCCCCGGTGTCCTCCACAGACACCTCCAAGGCAAGGAGGGGGCGGAGCCGGGGAGGGGGCGGAGCCAGAGAGGGGGCGGAGCTGGGGCGGAGCCGGGGCAGAGCCAGGGGCAGAGGCAGACCTTTCGGCCCCCCAGGTCATCAGTAACCGGAATTCCGGCCACAGGTCCGGTAGAAGTTGGACAGCCCTGGGCTAAAATAAGGATTTGAGAGGATGCTCAAAATAAAAGACCCTCCTTCAAGAAGGGCTGAATCCCTCGCAAGGCCACCGTCCCTTCGGCATTCACTTGCACGGGACTACGGCACACTTCCTCTGGCAGCGCTTCCTTTCGATCGGGTTTCGCTATCTACTTATCCTCGGCGCAACGCTTCCGCGCCTCGCTTGGGCCCCCAAACGTACTATTTGTAGACCAGGGCGGCGATCAGGGCGGCCAGCAAAATGGCGAAGAGGATGGAGAGGATGGAGGCAATGGCGATGGTCGAGGCGCTCCTTCGCCCTGGTGACACGTCGATGGTGTCACGGCTCCGTGCTGCCGAGCAAAAGCAGAAAATTCCATTCGACCAATCATCATCAACATCATTGCCCACATAGATAGGCCTCCTCCTACTTGCTAGCCCTAACCCTATCCCTAACCCTAACCCTATCCCTAACCCTATCCCTAACAATATCCCTAACACTAACCCTAACCCTATCCCTAACACTATCCCTAACCCTAACCCTAACCCTGACGCTATCCCTGACCCTAACCCTAACCCTATCCCTAACCCTAACCCTAACCCTAACCCTAACACTATCCCTAACCCTAACCCTGACCCTATCCCTGACCCTATCCCTAACCCTGACCCTAACCCTATCCCTAACCCTATCCCTAACCCTATCCCTATCCCTAACCCTAACCCTAACCCTATCCCTAACCCTATCCCTAACCCTAACCCTAACCCTATCCCTAACCCTAACCCTATCCCTATCCCTAACCCTATCCCTAACCCTAACCCTGACCCTAACCCTATCCCTAACCCTATCCCTAACTCTAACACTATCCCTAACCCTAACCCTGACCCTATCCCTAACCCTATCCCTAACCCTAACCCTGACCCTAACCCTATCCCTAACCCTATCCCTAACCCTAACACTATCCCTAACCCTAACCCTAACCCTATCCCTGACCCTATCCCTAACCCTGACCCTAACCCTATCCCTAACCCTATCCCTAACCCTATCCCTAACCCTAGCCCTAACCCTAGCCCTGACCCTAACCCTAACCCAGGTCCTCTGGGCCCGTTCCCATTATTACCTTGGACCAGGGTGATGTCCTCCGACCACGCCGACTCCGCCGCCGCCACCCCATCAGGATCCACAGCCAGGAACTTGACCCTAAGCGGAGAGAGGCATCACCGTCACAGTTACGCGCTGGCAGTGCGGATCCCAGACCTGCAGCTTCCCCGGATCCAGGCATCGCTGCCGAGGGCCTCCAGCGCTATTCGGCCGGCACCCGTTTCAAGAAGGTCCACTGTGATCCACGGTTTTAACATTTCCACGGGAACATGGAAATGCTGATTGTATTAAAGTACAATCTACTCACACACACACACACGCACACATACATGCACACATACACATATACACGCACACACATATATAGACATACTAGCTGTATCCGGCAGGCGTTGCTGTGCCCTATTTAGGAGATGCGAGAAAGTCTGAGTATGTAATTGATGTCACTTATGGTCTTGGTGGGGCCCTGGCTGTGTTGTTGTGGGTTGTTCTGGTGGGTGGGATGTTGAAGTCCTGTGGAGTTGTCGGTGTGTGGTGTTGCTGGCGTTCTGCAGAGCTTGTGGATATACCATGTTTTTTGTCTGCTGTGTTGATGTAGAGGTTGATGCTTGTGTGGGTGGGGTACTTTGGAAGTGAGTGGAGGTACTTGAAATCCCATTATCCATGGTGTGTCCTCCTCTGAACTGCAGTCGGATGGAGTGTGGGTCATGGGGCCACTGTCTGCCGGAAGCTCAAGCTGGTGCAGAACACTGCCGCCCGGCTCCTGCCTGGAACCCCAGCAGGCCGCCACATCACACCTGTTTTGCAGGATCTGCACTGGCTCCCAATCGAGCACCGGATCTCCTTCAAGGTGTTGGTTCTTCCCTTTAAGGCCTTGCACGGCCTGGGGCCAGCGTACTTGAGGGACCGACTCACCCCACACTGTCCCCCGAGATCACTACGCTCCGAGGATGCTAATCTGTTAGAGATACCCTCGGCAAAATCGGCTAAACTGACACCTACTCGCCGGAGGGCGTTCTCCGTTATAGCTCCTACGCTGTGGAACGCCCTCCCGGCTGGAACGCGGGCTATAAAGGACCTGCTCCCGTTTAGACGCGCCTGCAAAACTTATTTGTTTAAGCAGGCCTTCGGTGAGTAGGTCCTGCCCATGTTCCGCTTTGGCCGCTGTCCTGGGGTGTCACGCTGTCTAATCTCTGAACTGTACCTGGGGGTTTCGTATTTTGCTGTTTCGACTGTTTAATTGTCTTAGAGGTTTCATCGCATTGCTTGTGTGTAGTTGTACCTTCGGTTCCTGTGAGCCGCCGCGAGCCTCAGGGAGTCGGCGGCATAGAAACCCGAATAATAAATAAAATAAATAAATAAATAAGTTGGGTCTTTATTGGTCTTGGTTCTGGGCCACAGTGGTCTGTGGGGAATGAAGGGTTTGAAAGTGCTACAAATCCCAATACCTTGCCTGCGGCCTATTTTTGTTGCCAAGTTTGGTGTGTCTGCCTTGTAAGGTTTCTCTGCCTAGGACGGTCGTTCCATGACAGGACCTCCTTTATATAATAGATATGCACACATACATTCTTTCCCCCTCCTCCTCGGGAAGCCCCTGGGGCCGCTGCCGGCCATGCGCGGTACCCAGGAACATTGGGGAAGGAGGCAGAGGCGCTCGCATGCCCGTCAGCAGCCCCTGGGGCGGGGTTCCCTCTGCCTCATCCTCCTCATGCCCGGGGCCGCTGACGGGCATGCGTGCGCAGCAGGAGGGCGCGAGCGCCTCTGCCTCCTTCCCCAATGTTCCTGGCCGAGGTAGTAGGCCCTCCTGCCCGCCGGCCGGCTCGGGCATCCCAGATTGGTTTGGGGGCGCAATTCCAGAGTGCGGCCTAGGGCGCCAAAAGGGGTTGATCCGGGCCTGGCTCCGACCCCATCACCCCGAAAACAAGGCAGGGTCATATTTCCCGTTTCCTTTCCAAAAGATGCGTTAGGCCTTATTTTCGGGGTGGGTCTTATTTTGTGGGGAGCCGGGCAATTCAGGCAAGCAAGGGAGCTTCCTCACCGGTAGGGCCCCGGTCCGGGGAGGGGCCCGTTGCAGTCTGGCCGTGCGGGGTCGGAGGCGCACTGGACCTCGTTGCCCACCCGCAGGACGGTCAGCTGCCCGCCTGCTGCTGTGCCTGGATCCGGGCACGGGTAGCTGTCCGGGGCCGTGCTCAGCGTCATGTAAAAGCCGTTCTTCTCCAAGGACTGGAAAGGCAAGTCGCTCGGGGAGCGGGGCCGGGTGAAGTTGCTGGCAGCTGCGGAGGAAACAGGGCACGGTCACGCTCTGGCCACCAAAGGATCTCAACAACGAGAGGTCTACCCTTTTGGCATCATGGGGTCCGCTGGCGCAGCAGTTTGAACCACTGAGCTGCTGAAATTGCTGACCAAAAGGTCGGCGGTTTGAATCCTGGGAGCAAAGTGAGCTCCTGCTGTTAGCCCCAGCTTCTGCTAACCTAGCAGTTCGAAAACATGCAAAAATGTGAGTAGATCAATAGGTACCACTTCTACAAGAAGGTCACAGCGTTTCATGCAGTCATGCCAGTGGCCCAGGCCCGGATTATCTATAAGGCCACCCTAGGCCATGGCCTTGGGCGGCAGCCATGGGAGGGCGGCAGGTCCGGACCCCCCAAATTTTTTTTAAAAAAATTTAACTTCGATTTTTGCGCACTCCTGCACCTACGCACGGAGTGCCATAGGCCCTAGGGCCTCTGACGTGGCTTCCCGCCGCCCCCTCCTCACTCACGTTGGCCCCGCCCCTCCTTCCTTCAGTGAAGGAAGGAGGGGCGGGGCCGACGCCGACGCGAGCAAGGAGGAGGCGGAGGGAAGACCCGCCGCCCCCTCCTTGCTCGCGTTGGCCCCTCCCCTCCTTTCTTCAGTGAAGAGGAAGGAGGGCCCCACGCAATCGGCCCCGTCCCACGCAAGTGGCCCCGCCCCCACAAGTGGCCCCGCCCCCACAAGTGGCTCCGCCCCCGGGGCGGGGGCGGCGCTTCCAGAGTGTGGCCTAGGGCGCCACAAACAGTTAATCCGGGCCTGCAGTGGCCACATGACCCTGGAGGCATCTACGGACAACGCCGGCTTAGAAACGAGCACCAGAGTCCCAGAGTCAGACACGACTGGACTTAATGTCAGGGGAAACCTTAACAATAGGATCCCGTAATCTCTAAATCACGGGTTTGGCATCATCTAAACTCGGCATGAGCAAATTTTGGCCTCTATAGGCCACGAATGACGGGATGCCATAATCCCTAAACCGTGGGCTGCCCGTATGGCAGCATTTCAGGTAGGCATGGACCAACCTTGGCCAATAGGCGATGAGGGATTGTGGGAGTTGAAGTCTGAAACACCTGGAGGGCCCATGCCTGCTCTAAACAATGAGATGCCCGTTCAGCGTCGTGGAAACCATCAGGTACCGTAATCTAAACAATGGACTGTCCATTCAACGTCATCTAAACAAAGGGATACCCATTCAGCATCATGAAAGGGACTGACACCATAATCTAAATGACGAAATACCCATCCAGCAACATGTAAACAAGGGGACTAGATGTAAACAAGGGGATGTAAACAAGGGGACTAGATGTAAACAAGGGGATGTAAACAAGGGGACTAGATGTAAACAAGAGGACTAGATGTAAACAAGGGGACTAGATGTAAACAAGCAACATGCAAACAAGGGGATGGCCATTCGGCATCATGTAAACAATAGAATGGCATAATCTACACCAGGGCTGTCCTACAGGCGGCCCGCGGGCCGTACACGGCCCCCCAGCCTGTTGGACACGGCCCCGCTACCCTCCTAGAAGAATTTTTTTAAAAAATTTTTTTAAATATATTTTTTTTAAAAATGGTGGCGGGGGAGGCGGGGCAGGGAAAAGGAAGGGGGCCCGTTCCTCCTCCCGGCACCACCCCTCCGTCCTCTCTCCGCTGCCCTTCCTAGGGAGGGGAATCGCCAAAAAGGAGCAGTAGGCGGCGCCAAGGGCGGCGCCTCAGAGGCCTGGGGTGTCGCGCCGCCCTTGGCGCCGCCTACTGCTAGGAAGAGCGGGGGAGCCGGCTGCCGTCTTCCTCCGTAACCTTCCCTCCATAGCCCCTCCTCCATCACCCGGGCCGCCCCGTTGCTCGGATCCCGAGCAACGGCGCGGGAGGGGCCATGGAGGAGAAGGTAGCCGGCCTCGCAGAAAGCCTCGCAGAAAGAAAGTTGCTTGGCTGCAGACTTCTCTGAGCTGGAGAAGGGAGAAAGCAAGTGGGCAGGTGTCCCAACGGACAGCTAGTAACTACATAGGATCCTAGAAGACCTGGTGGGCCGTCACCCAGCCGGCTACCTTCTCCCTCCATAGCCCCTCCCCGCGCCGCCGCTCGGGATCCGAGCAACGGTGCGGCCGGGGAAGTAGGATCATATGGAGGAGAAGGTAGCCGGCTGGGTGACGGCCCACCAGGTCTTCTAGGATAATTTTTTGAAGCCCAGCTTATATTTGGAGCACCCCCAGACACATCACACTCGGGCTTATGTCGGGGGCGGGCTACGTACCATCGCTGCGGGCAACCAGCAACCAGATCCGATCCGTGGCATTGACGACGTCATTGAAAACGCAGCGCGGCTGGTCCAGGGTGAAGGTGGAGGCGGTGAGCTTCCCTCCCAGATTCTCAGAAGCCAGGCGCGGGGTGTAACCCAGAGACACTGGAGAAAAGCCCAAAGCCCCACAGAATTAATCTAGACAGATATACACCCATGTATGGACAGACACACAGATAAATAGATAAATAAATACACATATAGACATGTACATGCACATACATATATCGACATACACATATACACAGATACTCACGTAAAAGTACACATACAGACAAACACATATACGTACACACATATAGACACACACATACCTACATACTAACACATTGTGTTAGTTTTGACTGTGAGAGCTGTTCAGCAGTGGAACTCTCTGCTGCCCCGGAGGTAGTGTGGTGGAGGCTCCTTCTTTGGAGGCTTTGAAGCAGAGGCTGGGTGGCCATCTGTCAGGGTTGCCTTGAATGCGACTTTGAATGGGTGACCGCCCACCAGGTCTCTTCCAACTCTTCTAGGATTCTATGTAGTTACTAGCTGTCACTTGGGACACCTGCCCACTTGCTTTCTCCCTTCTCCAGCTCAGAGCAACTCTTTCTTTCTGTGAGGAACTGTTTGACAGAATGGGGTGGAACTCTCTTCCAACTCTTGATTCAGAATGGGAGAAACCTGCCCACCTGCTTTCTCCCTTCTCCAGCTCAAAGCAGCTCTCTTTCTTTCTGCGAGAGCTGTTCAGCAGTGGAACTCTCTGCGTCTTGACAGAATGGGAGAAAGCCCTCTTTTTTGGGTCCATTTCTCCCTTCTCCAGCTCAGAGCAACTCTCTTATGGATAATCCGGGGCCTGGTTTCGGGGAGAGCTGTTCATCAGTGGAACTCTCTGCGTCTTGACAGAATGGGGTTGGACTGGATGGCCTACCAGGTATCTTCCAACACTTTTCATAGGGAGGATGGGGTCATCGGGAGGTCATGGGAAAGTCCGAGGGAGGAAGAGGGAGCAAGCTTCCTTTCTGCCGCCCTGGAGACTCGGACACAGAGCGATGGCTTCAAACGACAAGAAGAAGCCTGCCTGCACGACTGTGAGAGTCGTTCACCAGTGGAACTCTCTGCTTCTTTGGAGGCTTTGAAACAGAGGCTGGATGGCCATCTGTCGGGGGTGCTTTGAATGTGATTTCCCTGCTTCTTGGCCGAATGGGGCTGGACTGGGTGACGGCCCACCAGGTCTCTTCCAACTCTTCTAGGATTCTATGTAGTTACTAGCTGTCAGTTGGGACACCTGCCCACTTGCTTTCTCCCTTCTCCAGCTCAGAGCAACTCTCTTTCTGCGAGAGCTGTTCAGCAGTGGAACTCTCTGTGTCTTGACAGAATGGGAGAAAGCCCACTTGCTTTCTCCCTTCTCCAGCTCAGAGCAACTCTCTTTCTGCGAGGCTTTCTGTGAGAGCTGTTCAGCAGTGGAACTCTCTGCGTCTTGACAGAATGGGGTTGGACTGGGTGACGGCCCACCAGGTCTCTTCCAACTCTTCTAGGATTCTATGTATTCTAGCTGTGGGAGAAAGCCCACTTGCTTTCTCCCTTCTCCAGCTCAGAGCAACTCTCTTTCTGCGAGAGCTGTTCAGCAGTGGAACTCTCTGCGTCTTGACAGACTGGGGTAGGACTGGATGGCCCACCAGGTATCTTCCAACACTTTTTTTGGGGTCCGTGTGAATTGCGCCCCCCTTGAACACGAGGAAGAACTTCCTGACTGTGAGAGCCGTTCAGCAGTGGAACTCTCTGCTTCTTTGGAGGCTTTGAAACAGAGGCTGGATGGCCATCTGTCGGGGGTGCTTTGAATGTGATTTCCCTGCTACTTGGCTGAATGGGGCTGGACGGGATGGTGGCGCACCAGGACCCTTCCAACTCTGGGAATCGGAAGAGGTGGACGAGGCCAGCGGGGCCACCCAGCCCAACCCCAACCCCACTGCAAGCCAACCCTTCTACAGCGTAGATGCCCCTCTGGCAGGGGCGGTCCTATAGGTAGGCCAAGTAAACGGCCGCATAGGGCGCCATCTGGGAAGGGGGCGCCATCCTGGCCGCGTGGGGCGCCATCCTGGCCCTGCAGATGTTCCTCAGGCAGTGCCGCAGCTGCCTGCTTTTGGGCCCCGGCTTTGTGCGCTCCGACGCCGCTTCTGGGCATGCGCGGAGGTTTTCGCGCAGGCACAGATGCTCCGGAGCTGAAGTTGAGCGCAGGAGCAACTGCACATGCGCAAAAACCTCCGATTCTGATTTTGATGCATTTACATTGCATTTCTTGCTGATTCTGCCTAATATTGTCATACAATATAATAATCTATATATATAAAGGAAGAGTCGTCATGTGAAGACTACCACAAACAGAGAAACCTTACAACGCAGAAACACCAAACTTGGCCTCAAGCTAGGTACGTTTGTAGCAAAGAAACTTTCCTCCCCAAAACCTAAAAGGCCCCCAAAACAACGGGTTGAAAAAAACTACATTTCCCAGCATCCTCCGGGGCTGCCAAAGACTCCCCCAGCCTCTACATTCTGAACAACATGATTGGCTGCCAATAAGGGCGGATTTGCATAACTGCTGCACTGGCCAGCCAACATGAACATTCCGACCCATCACAAACTGTCAGACTCCTAAATAGGGCACAGCAACGCGTGCCGGGTACAGCTAGTACAATATAACAATAGAATAACGATACATTTTATATTACATGTAATATTACAAACAATATTGCAGTATAGTGGTATTGTACAAAATAGTAATATATAATTATTTTTTTTTACTTTATTTTGGGTTATTTGAGTTTGAAAATATTTAGTAGAGGATAATTTTATTTAAATAAATAATTTTATTTATTATTTTATAATAATCATCATCATATATTATATTATAATGTCAATATATTATAATATAATTATATTGTAATGTAGTATAATATAAGTATGATATAATATAGTATGAGTATGTACTATAATATATTGTATATGCATTGATACTATATAATACTACTAATGGGATTGTGATATTATAATTGTATTTTTGTTTTACATGGGGGGGGCGGCAAAATAATGTTTTTGGGGGGCGCCAAAATAATGTTCGCTTACCATTTAAAATTACCTTAGACCGCCCTTGCCCTCTGGATGCCCCCCCAAAGGCAAAGGTGTACGTACCTGTCGCCACCCCGGCCTTGAGCGCCAGGCCCAGCAAGAGGAGCACGGAGAGCCCCGACATCCCTGCCGCCCGCCTCGCTTGCGTCCCGTCCGAATGGGGCGCGGAAGCCTCTCCCTGCCAATGCCTCCCCCGTGTTCCGGACACCTGTGCCCATCCTTCCTCCCTTCCCTTCTCACCCCCCTCCGCCCTCTATTGAGGGGCAAAGCGGAGAACAGGTCTGGCCCGTTTGGGGATCAGTGGGGCGTGAGACAAGGAGCCTGAGGCGGGGCGGGAGCCAGAAAAGGCGCACCTGGGGTGGCATTCCTGCGGCGGCGCTTTGGGCCGAGGACGAGTATGAGCATGATAATAATAATAATAATAATAATAATAATAATAATAAAGTAATTCCATCTTCCTGCCTGGCAAAAGGTGTTCTTTGGGGGTCCCTTCCACCTAGGATACTACGGTATGGATTTTTCACTGAATCTGCGTGGCCATCTGTCAGGAGGGATCGGATTGTGTTGGACGGGACGGCCATTGGGGTCCCTTCCAACCCTAGGATGAGAACCATAACGATAATATAGTAATTCTATCTTCCTTTACGGCAGACTGGGCGGCCTTTGTGTCTCCCTTCCATCGATGATTCTACGATATGGCTTTTGAAGCGAGTCCGGGTGGCCATCTGTCGGTAGGGATCAGGTGGTGCTTTTCCAGCCCGGTAGAACGAGATATAGTTTCTGCCCTCAGACAACTGCAAGAGAAACGTCGAGAGCAGGACAAAGGACTCTACGCAACTTTTGTCGACCTCGCGAACGCCTTCGACACTGTGAGCAGAAAAGGTCTGTGGCAGATCCTGGAACGTCTAGGGCAGTGTTTCTCAACCTGGGGGTCGGGACCCCTGGGGGGGGGGTCACGAGGGGGCATCTGAGGGGTCACCAAAGGCCATCAGAAAGCACAGTATTTTCTATTGATCATGAAGGTTCTGTGTGGGAAGTTTGGCTCAATTCTATCGTCACTGGGATTCAGAATGCTCTTTGATTGTAGGTGAACTATAAATCCCAGCAACGACAACACCCAAAGGACCAGGTCTATTTCCCCAAACTCCGCCAGTGTTCACATTTGGGCATATCAAGTGTTCATGACAAGTTTGCTCCAGATCCATCATTGTTTGCGTCCACAGTGCTCTCTGGATGTAGGTGAACTATAACTCCCAAACTCAAGGTCAGTGCCCACGAAACCCTTCCAGGATTTTCTGTTGTTCATGGGTGTTCTGTGTGCCAAGTTTGGCTCAATTCCATCGTCACTGGGGTTCAGAATGCTCTTTGATTGTAGGTGAACTATAAATCCCAGCAACTACAACACCCAAATGACAAGGTCTATTTCCCAAACTCCGCCAGTGTTCACATTTGGGCATATCGAGTGTTCATGACAAGTTTGCTCCAGATCCATCATTGTTTGTGTCCACAGTGCTCTCTGGATGTAGGTGAACTATAACTCCCAAACTCAAGGTCAGTGCCCACCAAACCCTTCCAGGATTTTCTGTTGTTCATGGGAGTTCTGTGTGCCAAGTTTGGCTCAATTCCATCGTCACTGGGGTTCAGAATGCTCTTTGATTGTAGGTGAACTATAAATCCCAGCAACGACAACACCCAAAGGACCAGGTCTATTTCCCCCAAACTCCACCAGTGTTCACATTTGGGCATATTGAGTGTTCATGCCAAGTTTGCTCCAGATCCATCATTGTTTGCGTCCACAGTGCTCTCTGGATGTAGGTGAACTATAACTCCCAAACTCAAGGTCAGTGCCCACCAAAACCCTTCCAGGATTTTCTGTTGTTCATGGGAGTTCTGTGTGCCAAGTTTGGTTCAGTTCCATCGTCACTGGGGTTCAGAATGCTCTTTGATTGTAGGTGAACTATAAATCCCAGCAACGACAACACCCAAATGACCAGGTCTATTTCCCCAAACTCCACCAGTGTTCACATTTGGGCATATCAAGTGTTCATGACAAGTTTGCTCCAGATCCATCATTGTTTGCGTCCACAGTGCTCTCTGGATGTAGGTGAACTATAACTCCCAAACTCAAGGTCAGTGCCCACGAAACCCTTCCAGGATTTTCTGTTGTTCATGGGAGTTCTGTGTGCCAAGTTTGGCTCAATTCCATCGTCACTGGGGTTCAGAATGCTCTTTGATTGTAGGTGAACTATAAATCCCAGCAACGACAACACCCAAAGGACCAGGTCTATTTCCCCAAACTCCACCAGTGTTCACATTTGGGCATATTGAGCATTCGTGCCAAGTTTGCTCCAGATCCATCATTGTCTGAGTCCACAGTGCTCTCTGGATGTAGGTGAACTATAACTCCCAAACTCAAGGTCAGAGCCCACCAAACCCTTCCAGTGTTTTCTCTTGATTATGGGAGTTCTGTGTACCAAGTTTGGTTCAATTCCATCATTGGTGGAGTTCAGAATGCTCTTTGATTGTAGGTGAAGTATAAATCCCAGCAACTACAAATCCCAAATGACCAGGTCTCTTCCCCCAAACTCCGCCAGTGTTCACATTTGGGCATATCAAGTGTTCATGACAAGTTTGCTCCAGATCCATCATTGTTTGCGTCCACAGTGCTCTCTGGATGTAGGTGAACTATAACTCCCAAACTCAAGGTCAGTGCCCACGAAACCCTTCCAGGATTTTCTGTTGTTCATGGGAGTTCTGTGTGCCAAGTTTGGTTCAGTTCCATCGTCACTGGGGTTCAGAATGCTCTTTGATTGTAGGTGAACTATAAATCCCAGCAACTACAAATCCCAAATGACAAAATCAATCTCTATATTCAAATTTGGACATACCGGGTATTTGTGCCAATTTTGCTCCAGTGAATGAAAATACATCCCGCATATCAGATATTTACATTACGATTCATAACAGTAGCAAAATTACAGTTATAAAGTACCAACGAAAATAATGTTATAGTTGGGGGTCACCACAACATGACCCCTTAATCCGGTTGGATTAAGGGGTCATGGCATTGGGAAGGTTGAGAAACACTGGTCTAGGATGTCCCCCCCAAATTCCTCAAAATGGTTATCCTGTTACATGAGGGCCAGCGCAGCCAAGGCAGATACGGCCATGCTCTCTCTGATTTTGGTGCTTTGCCTCAGGTGCTTGTTGCTCCAAACTCTTTTGTGAAGCCTTCCGAAGGCACTCTATGCCTTTGCTCATAACCAATGGAGTGAAACAAGGCTGTGTTCTTGCACCAACCCTATTCACAGTCTTCTTCAGCATGATGCTCTAAAGGGCGACGGCAGACCTCGAAGAAGAAGAAGACGGCGTATATATACGCTATCGTACTCATGGCAACTTGTTCAACTTAAGCCGCCGGAGGGCTCGCACTAAGACTCTCAACTCTCTAGTCCGTGAGCTGCTTTTTGCGGACGATACCGCCCTTGTCGCCCAATCAGAAGCAGCCCTGCAGCGCCTCACGTCCTGCTGTGCAACAGCTGCAGAGCCGTTTGGGTTGGAAGTCAGCCGGAAGGAAACGGAAGTCCTCTACCAGCCCGCACCACAGGAAGAACACCATCATCCTCACGTCAGCATATGCACATCTGTGCTTAAGTCCGTTCAGCAGTTCACCTCCCTGGGAAGCATCATCTCTTCAGGCGCCAAGAGTGACAAAGAGATTGATCACAGACTGCATTCGGAAGGCTTCACAAAAGAGTCTGGAGCAACAAGCACCTGAGGCAAAGCACCAAAATCAGTGTGTACAGAGCTATCGTACTGTCTATTCTCCTCTATGGGTCTGAAACATGGGTCACCTATCGCCAACACCTACGACTCCTCGAACGCTTCCATCAGCGCTGTCTTCGCACAATCCTAAATATACACTGGACCGACTATGTGTCAAATGCTGCTGTCCTTGAGCAAGCAGGGATCACCAGCGTTGAGGCCATGCTATTGAGAACACGGCTGCGCTGGGCAGGGCACGAGGTCTCTAGGATGGAGGACCACCGCCTCCCAAAGATACTACTCTATGGTGAACTCGCGAGAGAGGCACCCCCAAAAAGAGAGATAAGGACTCCCTGAAACAACATCTCAGGCTCGGCCAGATTGATCACCAACAATGGTCCACGAGCTCCTTGTGAGTAGCTGGGAAAAAGGTGAACTGCCATCAGATCTCCAAGATGCAGTTATCATCACCCTGCCATATTGGGAGGCATGGAGACGCACTACCCACAATGCTGCGGCCTCTTTCGAGAAGACACGCCGAATGGGTCTCGAAGAGAAACGACAAGGCAGAAAGAACCGCAACTTGGAAACGACATCACCCAGGGAGACTTTCTGCTGTGCTTTTTGCAACCGAACTTGCCTATCTCAGATTGGCCTTTTCAGTCATCAACTCTAGGATGGTGATGATGATGGAAGAGACCTGCTGGGCCGTCATCCAGTCCAAGAAGCAGGACAATCGTGTTCAAAGCACCCCTGAGAGATGGCCATTCAGCCCCTGCTTCAAAGCCTCCAAAGAAGGAGACTCTACCACACTCCCTCCAGGGCAGCAGAGAGTTCCGCTGTTGACTCATGCGGCTATTGAACTTGTACAGCTAGCGAACTCATGAGGCTAATGCGGGCGGACAGGCTTCTCCCCGCCTTGGATTCCTCCCCTGCGGGCGCTCCCTCGATGCTGCGGCCGCGCCCAGGGAGAAAAGTCCCTTTCTGCTCTGGATCTGGCCCACCGAAACCGCAGCCGCGCCCGGCCTTGTGCGCCCCTTGCCGCAAACACACCATCAAGGCGGCCCTCTTGGCGCAGGAAACCCCAAAAGGGGAAAGACGGAATCGCGTTCAGACAAAGCAAAGCAAACCAGACCTTCTAGCAGCGTTCTGCTTCAAAGCCTCCACAGAAGGAGCCTCCACCGGACTCTGGGGCAGAGAGTTCCACTGCTGAACGGCTCTCACAGTCAGGAAGTTCCTCCTAATGTTCAGATTCGTTTGAAGCCATGGCTCCATTGCGTCCTAGTCCCCAAGGCAGCAGAAAAGGAAGCTCACTCCCCATGACTTCCTCTCACATCTTGATACATGGCCCTTGTCCGGTCTCCTCTCAGCCTTCTCTCCTGAAGGCTAAACATGCCCGGCTCTTTAAGCCGCTCTTCATAGGGCTTGTTCTCCAGACCCTGGATCATTTTAGTTGCCCTCCTCTGGACACATAGGATACAAGGGTGGGCCAGTGTTTTTCGGGACCACCCTTGCGACCTTTTTCCACCTAGGCCACTCGGACCCGATCCCCGAAGGGAGTGCCGTCGCTCGGGCCCCGCCCCCAGAGAGAGTGACGTCGCTCGGGCCCCGCCCCCAAAGGGAGTGACATCACTCGAGCCCTGCCTCCAAAGGAGTGATGTCGCTCGGGCCCCGCCCCCAAAGGGAGTGACATCACTCAAGCCCTGCCTCCAAAGGAGTGACGTCGCTCGGGCCCCGCCCCCGGAGGGAGTAACATCACTCGGACCCCACCCCTGGAGGGAGTGATGTCGCTTGGGCCCCGCCCCTGGAGAGAATGACGTCGCTCGGTCCCCGCCCCCGGAGGGAGTGACGTCGCTCGGGCCCCGCCCCCAGAGAGAATGACGTCGCTCGGTCCCCGCCCCCGGAGGGAGTGACCTCACTTGGGCCACGGCCCCGGAAGGAGTGATGTCGCTCAGGCCCCGCCCCCAGAGAGAGTGACGTCGCTTGGGCCCTGCCCCCGGAGGGACTGATGTCGCTTGGGCCCCGCCCCCGGAGGGAGTGATGGCGCTCGGGCCCCGCCCGTAGGAGTGACATCACTCAGACCCCGCCCCGGAGGGAGTGACGTCACTCTTGGCCCCCCCCGGAGGGAGTGACATCGCTCAGACCCCACTCCTGGAGGGAGTGATGTCGCTTGGGCCCGCCCCGAGAGAGACATCGCTCGGGCCACGCCCGGAGAGAGTGATGTTGCTTGGGCCCCACCCCGGAGGGAGCGTCGCTTGGGCCCCGCCCCAGAGAGAGTGATGTCGCTTGGGCCCCGCCCTGGAGGGAGTGATGTCGCTTGGGTCCCGCCCGGAAGGAGTGACGTCACTCGGCCCCGCCCCGGAGGGAGTGATGTCGCTTGGGCCCCGCCCCCGGAGGGAGTGACGTCACTTGGGCCCCGCCCCTGGAGGGAGTGACGTCACTCGGGCCCCGCCCCCGGAGGGAGTGACGTCACTCGGGCCCCGCCCCCGGAGGGAGTGATGTTGCTTGGGCCCCGCCCCAGGAGGGAGTGACGTTGCTCGGACCCTGCCCCCGGAGAGAGTGATGTCGCTCAGGCCCCGCCCCCAGAGGGAGTGACGTCACTTGGGCCCCGCCCCTGGAGGGAGTGACGTCACTTGGGCCCCGCCCCAGGGGGGAGTGATGTCGCTTGGGCCCCGCCCCCTGAGGGAGTGATGTCGCTTGGGCCCCGCCCCCGGAGGGAGTGACGTCGCTTGGGCCCCGCCCCCGGAGGGAGTGACGGCGCTCGGGCCCCGCCCCCGGAGGGAGTGACATCGCTCGGGCCCCACTCCTGGAGGGAGTGATGTCGCTTGGGCCCCACCCCCAGAGAGAGTGATGTCGCTTGGGCCCCGTCCCCGGAAGAAGTGACATCGCTTGGGCCCCCCGGAGGGAGTGACCACGCTTGGGCCCCGCCCCCGGAGGGAGTGACGTCGCTCGGGCCCCGCCCCCGGAGGGAGTGACAGACTCGGGCCCCGCCCCCGGAAGGAGTGACATCACTCAGACCCCGCCCCCGGAGGGCGTGACGTCGCTCGGGCCCCTCCCTCGGAGGGAGTGACATCGCTCGGGCCCCGCTCCCGGAAGGAGTAACATCACTCGGACCCCACCCCTGGAGGGAGTGATGTCGCTTGGGCCCCGCCCCCGGAGGGAGTGACGTCGCTCGGGCCCCGCCCCCGGAGGGAGTGACGTCACTCGGGCCCCGCCCCCGGAGGGAGTGATGTTGCTCGGGCCCCGCCCCCAGAGGAAGTGACCTTTTTTTAATGTGGGGGGTCTGGATCTGCGCCCAAAAAATCAACCTTTTTTTAAATGTGGGGGGTCCGGATCTGTGCCCGAGAAATCGACCTTTTTTAAATGTGGGGGGTCCGGATCTGCGCCTGAGAAATCGACCTTTTTTAAATGTGGGGGGTCCGGATCTGCGCCTGAGAAATCGACCTTTTTAAATGTGGGGTCCCGATCTGCGCCCAAAAAATCGACCTTTTTTAATGTGGGGGGTCCGGATCTGTGCCCGAGAAATCAACCTTTTTTAATGTGGGGGGTCCGGATCTGCACCCGAGAAATCAAACATTTTTTTAATGTGGGGGGTCCAGATCTGTGCCCGAGAAATCAACCTTTTTTTTAATGTGGGGGGTCCGGATCTGTGCCCGAGAAATCAACCTTTTTTAATGTGGGGTCCGGATCTGTGCCGAGAAATCAACCTTTTTTTAAATGTGGGGGTCCGGATCTGCGCCTGAGAAATCGTCCATTTTTTAATGTGGGGGGTCCGGATCTGCACCCGAGAAATCGACCCTTTTTTAATGTGGGGGGTCCGGATCTGCGCCCGAGAAATCGACCTTTTTAAATGTGGGGGTCCGGATCTGCGCCCAAAAAATAAACCTTTTTTTAAATGTGGGGGGTCCGGATCTGCGGCCAAAAAATCAACCTTTTTTTAGTTTGGGGGGTCCGGATTTGCTGCCCTCCCATGGCTGCCACCCTAGGCCATGGCCTAAGGTGGCCTTATGGGTAATCCGGGCCTGACGTCAGCCTGCGCGGGACCTGAGTTTTACCCCAGGCCCTCGTTTCGTTGCGGATCCCTTTAAGTGTTGTATACCCTCCTTACTCCCCCCCCAGTCTATGTAATTGCCTTTATTCTACTTTGCCGTTCTCTGTTACGTGTCAAAGTCTGTAAACCGCTCCGAGCCCTCGGGGAGTGGCGGTATATACGTTTGGAGCATAAATAAATAAATACATTTCCTAATTCCGAAATCATTAAAAAAAAACCACGGGGAAGGTTTATTAAACTTCCAAAACGTTGTTTCCGAGGGAGGGACGTCATCACATTGGACGATCGCTTTCTCGTCGAGTCTCGACCAATCCCCCCTGGTTTGCGGCAGCCACGAAAAACAAAACACCCGAGTTTCCTGTAGTGAAACAACTACTTTCGAACTCAGGATCGCACAATCAACACAGGAAATAACACTTTTTCAAAGCGGGAACAGGACACTTTTCCAAATATTGTTACACAGTGTAAGTAAGAAAGAGGTAACCGTTGTGTTTCACTCGTTTCCCAGCCGGGAGTGTCATGGCATCCCGTCGGGAAGGGACGCTTGGGGGAGGGGGGGGGAGGGAGGCATGTGCCGCACACGCTCACACATTCGGACGGGACGCACACGCTCACACATTCGGACGGGGAAGGCGGGACGGAGCGCTGCAACCCCCCCAGAGTGCCGTCAATAGAACGAATATTGGTTCTCCACGGCTCGGGTTCTGCTCCGCGCGCTCTCGCTCTCGTGGTAGTCCTCCGCTCCCGAGGCGGAGGAAGCAAAGAGGCGCTCGGTGCTGTTGCTGCGGCTCCGGGCGCCGCCGCCGCTGCCACCGAGGGTCCCGTCCATGCGATGGTAGAGCGAGTGGCTGGCGGAGGAAGAGGAGGAGGAGGAGGCGGTGCCCTCCGAAGGGGAGGCCGGCTGGAAGGTGACCGGGACGAAGCTGGAGAAGTAGTGCTGGGACTGGGCGTCACTCCGGCAAGTGGGCGGCTGGGAAGCGACCGCCGAGGCGGGACTCGCGCCTGGGATGGGAGAGGATGGCAGAACGGTCACACCAAGCATATAATAATAATAATAGTAAAATAATAAATAATTTTGATTCAAGTATAATAATAATAATAATAGTAAAATAATAAATAATTTTGATTCAAGTTTAATAATAATAATAGTAAAATAATAAATAATTTTGATTCAAGTATAATAATAATAATAGTAAAATAATAAATAATTTTGATTCAAGTATAAGCCTAAAAAAGGACTGAAAAACTTGGCTTCTACTGAAATAAATACGGTAATAATAACAATAATACCTTCTAATAATAGATGCATAGCCACTTTGAGTCTCCTTGTAGAGAGAAAGAGTGGGGTATAATTATTGTTGTTGTTGTGATTTTGTGGTACAAAATCCAGCATGTATATCTCGTTTGCTGTGACATACTGTGTTTTTGTGCTAGTAAAATAATAATAATACAAAATCCAGCAAATAATAATAATAATATGAAATCCAGTAAATAATAATAATAATATGAAATCCAGCAAATAATAATACAAAATCCAGCAAAAAATAATAATACGAAATCCAGCAAATAATAATAATAATACGAAATCCAGCAAATCGTAATACAAAATCCAGCAAATAATAATAATAATATGAAATCCAGCAAATAATAATAATATGAAATCCAACAAATAATAACAATACGAATAAAAATAATAATACAAAATCCAGCAAATAATAATAATAATATGAAATCCAGTAAATAATAATAATAATAATATGAAATCCAGCAAAATAATAATAGCAAATAATAATACGAAATCCAGCAAATAATAATAATAATAATAATATGAAATCCAGCAAATAATAATATGAAATCCAGCAAATAATAATAATACAAAATCCAGCAAATAATAATAATAATATGAAATCCAGCAAATAATAATAATATGAAATCCAGCAAATAAATATAATAATACAAAATCCAGCAAATAATAATAATAATACCACAAAATAATAATATGAAATCCAGCAAATAATAATAATATGAAATCCAGCAAATAATAATAATAATACAAAATCCAGCAAATAATAATAATATGAAATCCAGCAAATAATAATAATATGGAATCCAGCAAATAAAAATAATAATACAAAATCCAGCAAATAATAATAATATGAAATCCAGCAAATAATAATAATATGAAATCCAGCAAATAATAATAATACGAAATCCAGCAAATAATAATAATGATAATATGAAATCCAGCAAATAATAATATGAAATAATAATAATATGAAATCCAGCAAATAATAATAATAATATGAAATCCAGCAAATAATATGAAATCCAGCAAATAATAATAATAATACGAAATCCAGCAAATAATAATAATAATATGAAATCCAGCAAATAATAATAATATGAAATCCAGCAAATAATAATAATAATAATACGAAATCCAATTCACCAATTCAGGCACAACAACAACGACAACAACAGCAACATGAAACTGGAACCAACCCTTTCCAACCAGGAACAGAAACCGAAACGGCACGAAGGCGAGGGAAACCTACCGGGCAGCGGACCCTGCGCCACAACGTAGCTGCGCAGCGTGATGTCGGCAGAGCCTCCGGACTCCAGGGGGATGGGGTGCATGTGGAAATGCCTCAGCATATCGAAGATGGTCTGGAACCAAAGGTGTTGGACGTGGCATTGGCCGGTCTCGTTCAAGGAGAGGCGCAGGTGCTGGAAAACAACGCACAGGGGTGCATGGAAGGAGGGTTCGACGCCCCCATGACCCACAGAACCCCCATGACCCACTTTACGTTCTGGCGCGGATTAGGGGAGGATGGACCACAGATGATGGGATTTGCAGTTTATCTATAAGAAAGCGGAATGTTTGTATGTTTGTATGTATGTATGTGGCAGCGTTCTGATTGGCTCCCGGCCTCTACATTCTGACAACATTCTGGTTGCCAGTGAGGGAGTATTTGCCTAACGCCTCTAATCGGCCAGCCAACACGAACATTCCAACACTCTAAACTGCCAGAGGGGGATAAGGCAAAGGCCTGAGGCAAGTCAGCCATGGTGGGAGTATTTGCCTAACGCCTCTAATTGGCCAGCCAGCACGAACATTCCAACACTCTAAACTGCCAGAGGGGGATAAGGCAAAGGCCTGAGGCAGTCAGCCAGGGTGGGAGTGCCAGTGAGGGGCAATTTGCCAGAGAGGGATAACGCCTGAGGCACTCAATCGGCCAGTGAGGGAGTATTTGCATAACGCTTCAGCCAACACGAACATTCCAACACTCTAACCTGCCAGAGGGGGATAAGGCATAGGCCTGAGGCAGTCAGCCATGGTGGGAGTGCCAGTGAGGGAGTATTTGCATAACGCCTCTAATTGGCCAGTCAACATGAACATTCCGACACTCTAAACTGCCAGAGGGGGATAAGGCAAAGGCCTGAGGCAGTCAGCCATGATGGGAGTGCCAGTGAGGGAGTATTTGCATAACGCCTCTAATTGGCCAGCCAACACGAACATTCCAACACTCTAAACTGCCAGAGGGGGATAAGGCAAAGGCCTGAGGCAGTCAGCCATGGTGGGAGCCGAACAAGGGCTTTCCCTTACCTTGGCTTTCCCCTGGAAATTGAAGGTCAGCACGTATTCGCCGGGCCGCGTCTCGCTCTGCCGAATGACAAACAGCCCGTGGCTCCTGGCTCCGCCAAACAGCACCAGCTGAGCCGCCTTGACCCGCGAGAGCGTCCCGTGGAACCAAGGGAAGTCCAAAAGGTTGAGCCCCGCTTCCGCCTCGCTTTCCTCTCCTGTAACAATACCCGTAGTATTAGCACCAACTCCCAATCCTGCGGGCCAATACGCTTTTGAGCCAACACGCAGAATTCAGAGAGAGCCACCCCTGATTTCTCTCATCTCCCGCTACAGTCATACACGTGTGTGTGTGTGTGTGTGTGTGACCTCGGCATCTTAGCAAATTCCACATTTGTGTTAGAACCACTCCTAAAGTATACGGGGGCCCCCAAGTTACAAAAGAACGGGTCTGTAGGGTTGTTCTTCAGCTGAATTTGCACGCAAGCTGGAACAGGGACATTTCAAAAGTGTCCCTGTGGGAGTATTTGCATAAAGGACTCTGATTGGCCAGCCTCAGGATTCCAACATTCTAAGGCACCAGAGAGGATTGGTTGCCACTGAGGGAGTATTTGCATAAAGGACTCTGATTGGCCAGCCTCAAAACTCCAACATTCTAAGGCACCAGACAGAGAGGATTGGTTGCCACTGAGGGAGTATTTGCATAAAGGACTCTGATTGGCCAGCCTCAGGACTCCAACATTCTAAGGCACCAGACAGAGAGGATTGGTTGCCACTGAGGGAGTATTTGCATAAAGGACTCTGATTGGCCAGCCTCAGGACTCCAACATTCTAAGGCACCAGACAGAGGGGATTGGTTGCCACTGAGGGAGTATTTGCATAAAGGACTCTGATTGGCCATCATGGTGTGTCCTTTGCCGCCTGCCCCCTGTTCAGCAGATCACACGTCACTCCGTCCCTGTGAGAACGGGAATTTGGAAAAAGTGGAACGATTGGAGAAAAAGCTCCGGCGGAGACCCCGTTCCCCTTCGTGACTTTGCAGGTCGCTTCCCGCACACTCGCTGCTTCACGGTTTGGGAAAAAGATGAATGTAGGTAGCGAGGGGACACTGAGCAAAAATCAGCCACCTGGTCACCGCCGGGGCCTCCCACGCCTCCTCCATCGGCTCTTCCCCACCCCTCCCAAGGCCAACGGACACCGTTCCCGCCAACAAGTCCGGCCAGGGCGCGGCGCCAAGAGCCCCAGGCGGCAACGAGGAGGAGGAGGAGGAGGAGGAGGAGGAGGAGGAGGAGGTAAAGAGGGAAGGAAGGAAGAAGAGCCGGGGCAGCTCTTCTCTCCTCCTCACATGCCGGATTACCCATAAGGCCTACGAGGCCATGGCCCAGGGGCACAAGCCCGGGGGGGGGGCAGATCACGGACCAAAAAAAACCCCACCTGGCCCGCGCCCCTCTTTCCCCCGTTCTCATGCCCCTCCTCACTCCTTCTCCTGGCAAAGTCTCTGCGCTCTAGCTCTCTCTCTCTCGCGCTCTCTCTCTCTCGCGCTCTCTCTCTCGCGCTCTCTCTCTCTCTCTCACGCTCTCTCTCTCTCACACTCTCTCTCCCTCTCACGCTCTCTCTCTCTCGCTCTCTCTCTCGCATGTGCTCTCTCTCTCTCACGCTCTCTCGTGCTCTCTCTCTCGCATGTGCTCTCTCTCTCTCTCACGCTCTCTCTCGCACGTGCTCTCTCTCTCTCACGCTCTCTCTCTCGCACGTGCTCTCTCCCTCTCGCGCTCTTTCTCTCTCGCATGTGCTCTATCTCTCTCTCGCACGCTCTCTCTCGCACGTGCTCTCTCTCTCACGCTCTCTCTCTCGCATGTGCTCTCTCTCTCACGCTCTCTCTCTCTCACGCGCTCTCTCTCTCTCTCGTGCTCTCTCTCTCTCTCGCTCTCTCTCTCTCGCGCTCTCTCTCGCATGTGCTCTCTCTCTCTCTCACGCTCTCTCTCGCACGTGCTCTCTCTCTCACGCTCTCTCTCTCGCATGTGCTCTCTCTCTCACGCTCTCTCTCTCACACACACACTCTCTCTCGCACGTGCTCTCTCCCTCTCGCGCTCTCTCTCTCTCGCGCTCTCTCTCGCATGTGCTCTCTCTCTCTCTCTCACGCTCTCTCTCGCACGTGCTCTCTCTCTCTCACGCTCTCTCGTGCTCTCTCTCTCGCATGTGCTCTCTCTCTCTCACGCTCTCTCTCGCACGTGCTCTCTCTCTCTCGCTCTCTCGTGCTCTCTCTCTCGCATGTGCTCTCTCTCTCTCACGCTCTCTCTCGCACGTGCGTGCTCTCTCTCACATGCTCTCTCTCACGCTCTCTCTCTCGCACGCTCTTCCCTCGCGGCTCTCTCTTCACGCCTCTCTCTCTCACGCTCTCTCTCTCACGCTCTCTCGCGCCCTCTCTCTCACGCTCTCTCGTGCTCTCTCTCTCGCATGTGCTCTCTCTCTCACGCTCTCTCTCGCACGTGCTCTCTCTCTCACACACTCTCTCTCTCACGCTCTCTCTCTCGCACGTGCTCTCTCGCTCTCGCTCTCTCTCTCTTCATTTCTCTCGTGATGTCTCTCTCTCTCACGCTCTCTCTCGCACGTGCTCTCTCTCTCACGCTCTCTCGTGCTCTCTCTCTCGCATGTGCTCTCTCTCTCTCACGCTCTCTCTCGCACGTGCTCTCTCTCTCACACACTCTCTCTCTCTCGCTCTCTCTCTCGCACGTGCTCTCTCCCTCTCGCTCTCTCTCTCTCGCGCTCTCTCTCGCATGTGCTCTCTCTCTCTCACGCTCTCTCTCGCACGTGCTCTCTCTCTCTCACGCTCTCTGTTCTCTCTCTCTTCGTGTGCTCTCTCTCTCACGCTCTCTCTCGTGACGTGCACTCTCTCTTCACGCTCTCTCTCTCGCGCTCTCTCTCTCGCCGTGCTCTCTCCCTTCGCTCTCTCTCTCGCTCTCTCGTGACGTGTTCTCTCTCACACGCTCTCTCGTTCTCTCTTTCTCGCATGTGCTCTCTCTCTCTCACGCTCTCTCTCGCACGTGCTCTCTCTCTCTCACGCTCTCTCTCTCTCACGCTCTCTCTCTCGCACGTGCTCTCTCCCTCTCGCGCTCTCTCTCTCTCTCGCGCTCTCTCTCGCATGTGCTCTCTCTCTCTCACGCTCTCTCTCTCTCACGCTCTCTCTCGCATGTGCTCTCTCTCACGCTCTCTCTCGCATGTGCTCTCTCTCTCTCACGCTCTCTCGTGCTCTCTCTCTCGCACGTGCTCTCTCTCTCACACTCTCTCTCTGGCACGCTCTCTCTCTCACGCTCTCTCTTGCACGCTCTCTCTCTCGTGCTCTTTCTCGTGTGCTCTCTTTCTCATGAGCTCTCTCTCGCGTGCTCTCTCTCTCTCGCTCTCCCTCTCTTGCACTCTCTTTCTCTCTCTCTCGTGCGCGCCTTTGGAGCGAGTTTGCACCCGCTGCGCTCTCCCCAAGCCCCCCGACTCCCGAGGAGACCTTCAGAGCAGAGCGGAGCTTTCCAGCTGGTGGGAGTGCATGGCGAGCTTGGCGGTGGCGGGAGGTTGCCTTAAAGGGGCCGTAATCCCAAAGTGTGGCCTAGGGCGCAAGAAAGTGTTAATCCGGGCCTGCCTCCTCACCCTCTTTACCTTCCTCTTCCTCCTCCTCGTTGCGCCAACAGGCCTGCCAGGGCGCCGTGGCTGCCGGGGCCTCGTGCCACCGCTTGGGCCTCCGCCGCCTCCTGAATCGCCCCAAAAGCAGCGCCAAGAGGCCCAGGTGGCAGCGGGGAGGCGGAAAACGAAGGTAAAGAAGGCGAGGGGCCGGTTCCTCTCACTTCCTATTGGATCGCACGTTAACCAGGACCCCCTGACCCCAATCCCTGCATATGTTGTTGGGCGGGATGCGGTACCTGGCGCGTGGCCCCCGGTGGCAGGCGAGTCCAAGGTCTGCAGGAAGTTCTCCAAGGGCACGTGGGCCCGGTGTTCTCCCGCAGAGTCTCTGCTCCGGCAGTGCGGCGCAGTGACCACGGTGGCCACGCTGAGTGGGGCGTCCGACGGAGCTGCGGAACCGGCACATCGGTCAGGAAACCGGGACAAATCTGGAAAAGAGGCAGGAGCTTATACCGAGACCCTCTTGGCCGGCGTGCCCGACTCAGAGGGCCACTTCACCTAGCACAGCCAACCCTCTGCCTAGAATAGCCAACCCAGTGACGCCAAAGAGGGCCACTTCACCTAGCAACAGCCAACCCTCCGCCTAGATTAGCCAACCCAGTGATGCCAAAGAGGGCCACTTCACCTAGCAACAGCCAACCCTCCGCCTAGAATAGCCAATCCAGTGACGCCAAAGAGGGCCACTTCACCTAGCAACAGCCAACCCTCTGCCTAGAATAGCCAATCCAGTGACGCCAAAGAGGGCCACTTCACCTAGCACAGCCAACCCTCTGCCTAGAATAGCCAATCCATTGACGTCACAGAGGGCCACTTCACCTAGCACAGCCAACCCTCCACCTAGAATAGCCAATCCATTGACGTCACAGAGGGCCACTTCACCTAGCACAGCCAACCCTCCGCCTAGAATAGCCAATCCAGTGACGTCACAGAGGGCCACTTCACCTAGCACAGCCAACCCTCTGCCTAGAATAGCCAATCCAGTGACGCCAAAGAGGGCCACTTCACCTAGCACAGCCAACCCTCCGCCTAGAATAGCCAACCCAGTGATGTCAAAGAGGGCCACTTCACCTAGCAACAGCCAACCCTCCGCCTAGATTAGCCAACCCAGTGATGCCAAAGAGGGCCACTTCACCTAGCAACAGCCTCAATGGTACAGGCAGACAATCAAACAGACAGACGCATAGACGTAGAAGATATATATGTGTAAAAGCCCTGATTACCGTCGGCGAGGAACTCGCAGCTGCAGGAGGAGACCCTGTTGGGCAGGCAGGCTCCCTGCGTACAGGAGGCGAGCTCAATGTCATCGCCACTGTCCCTGGGCGGAGGGAGGGAGGGAGGGAGGGAAAGAAGGACAGGTTGTGAGCCCAGGCAGTTGCCCCTCGGTCAAAAATCCAAATACGTCAAGCTCGAAAGAGTCCCAAAATCCAGGGCTGGGAAATAGGCCTGGTTCCACATCCACGTCTTCACCCGCCTCCTGATGGACAACAGAGAGCGGGCAGACCTAACCTCGCTTGGGAGGGAGTTCCACAGCCGAGGGGCCACCACAGAGAAGGCCCCGTCTCTCGTCCCCGCCAGATGCGCTTGCGAAGATAGCGGGACCGAGAGCAGGGCCTCTCCGGAGGATCTTAATGTCCTTGATGGTTCGTAGGGGAGAATCCGTTCGGACACGTAAACTGGGCCAGAACCGTATAGGGTTTTGTAGGTTAAAACCAGGACTTTGAATTGTGCTCGGAAACTAATTGGGCGCCGGTGGAGCTGGCGCAGGAAGGGGATTGTGCGCTCCCTGTGCCCCGCTCCTGTTCGCAACCTGGCTGCCGAGCATTGGACTAATTGTAGCTTCCGAACAGTCTTCAGAGGCAGCCCCACGTAGAGAGCGTTGCAGTAGTCTATTCGGATGTAACCAGAGCGTGGACCCACCGTGGTCAGGCTTCCCAAGGTCCGCACAAGCTTTAACTGTGCAAAAGCTCTCCCGGCCACCCCCGAGACCCGGGGCTCCAGGCTCAGCGATGAGTCCAGGGTCACTCCCAGGCTGCGAACCTGCACCTTCAGGGGGAGTGTCACCCCATCCAGGCCCGGATTACCCATAAGGCCACCCGAGGCCATGGCCTCGGGTGGCACAAATTGGGGGCGGAGCCAAGGGGCGCCGCGTCACAGCCAGGCCTCTGATGCGGCGCCCCTTCGCCCCGCCTCTTGCTCCTTCTCCTTTCCCCCTCCCTTCCTTCGTTCACTCGAGTGAACGAAGGAAGGGAGGGGGGAACTGAGGAGGAGCAAGAGGCAGCGATAAGGGGCGCCGCGTCACAGCCAGGCCTCTGACGCTGCGCCCCTTGGCCCCGCCTCTTGCTCCTCCTCGGTTCCTCGGTTCCCCCTTCCTTCCTTCACTGGGGTGGGGCTTTTCCCCGACCTGGGGCGGGGCTTTCCCCACGACCTGTGGGCGGGGCTTTCCCAACCTGTGGGTGGGGCTTTCCCCCAACCTGGGGGCGGGGCTTTCCCAACCTGTGGGCAGGGCTTTCCCCCAACCTGGGGCGGGGCTTCCCAACCTGGGGCGGGGCTTCCCCAACCTGGGGCGGGGCTTCCCCGACCTGGGGCAACCTGGGGGCAGGGCTTTCCCTGACCTGGGGGTGGGGCTTCCCCAACCTGGGGGCGGGCTTTCCCCAACCTGGGAGGCGGGGCTTCCCCAACCTGGGGCGGGGCTTCCCCCACCTGGGGGTGGGGGCAGGGCTTTCCCCACCTGGGGCGGGGCTTCCCCAACCTGGGGCGGGGCTTCCCCCAACCTGGGGCGGGGCTTCCCCAACCTGGGAGTGGGCTTCCCCAACCTGGGGCGGGGCTTCCCCCACCTGGGAGGGGCTTCCCCCACCTGGGAGGCGGGCTTTCCCCAACCTGGGGCGGGGCTTCCCCCAACCTGGGGCGGGGCTTCCCCCAGCCTGGGGGGCGGGGCTCCCCCAACCTGGGGCGGGGCTTCCCCAACCTGGGGGCGGGGCTTCCCCAACCTGGGGCGGGGCTTCCCCCAACCTGGGGCGGGGCTTTTCCCCTGGGGCGGGGCCCCCCAGCCTGGGGCGGGGCTTCCCCAACCTGGGGCGGGGCTTCCCCCAACCTGGGGCGGGGGCTTCCCCAACCTGGGGCGGGCTTCCCCCAACCTGGGGCGGGGCTTCCCCCAACCTGGGGCGGGGCTTCCCCCACCTGGGGCGGGGCTTCCCCAACCTGGGGCGGGGCTTCCCAACCTGGGGGCGGGGCTTCCCCCCAACCTGGGGGCGGGGCTTCCCCCCAACCTGGGGGCGGGGCTTCCCCCCAACCTGGGGGCGGGGCTTCCCCCCAACCTGGGGGCGGGGCTTCCCCCCAACCTGGGGGCGGGGCTTCCCCCCTGGCCTGGGAGGCGGGCTTCCCAACCTGGGGGGGGCTTCCCCCAACCTGGGCTTCCCCCGACCTGGGGGCGGGGCTTCCCAACCTGGGGCGGGGCTTCCCCAACCTGGGGGCGGGGCTTCCCCCGACCTGAGGGCGGGGCTTCCCCCAACCTGGGGGCGGGGCTTCCCAACCTGGGGGCGGGGCTTCCCCAACCTGGGGCGCTTCCCCCAGGGCTTCCCCAACCTGGGGGCGGGGCTTTCCCCAACCTGGGGCGGGGCTTCCCCCCAACCTGGGGGCGGGGCTTCCCCCCAACCTGGGGGCGGGGCTTCCCCCCAACCTGGGAGCGGGGCTTCCCCCCAACCTGGGAGCGGGGCTTCCCCCCAACCTGGGAGCGGGGCTTCCCCCCAACCTGGGGGCGGGGCTTCCCCAACCTGGGGCCTGGGGGGCGGGGCTTCCCAACCTGGGGCGGGGCTTCCCCCACCTGGGGCGGGGCTTCCCCAACCTGGGGGTCGGGCTTCCCCCAGCCTGGGGGCCTTCCCAACCTGGGGCGGGCTTCCCCAACCTGGGGCAGGGCTTCCCCCACCTGGGGCGGGGCTTCCCAACCTGGGGCGGGGCTTCCCCCACCTGGGGCGGGGCTTCCCCAACCTGGGGGGCGGGGCTTCCCCAACCTTCCCCCAGCCTGGGGCGGGGCTTCCCCCCAACCTGGGGGCGGGGCTTCCCCCCAACCTGGGGGCGGGGCTTCCCCCCCCCCAACCTGGGAGCGGGGCTTCCCCCCAACCTGGGGGCGGGGCTTCCCCCCAACCTGGGGGCGGGGCTTCCCCCCAACCTGGGAGCGGGGCTTCCCCCCAACCTGGGGGCGGGGCTTCCCCCCAACCTGGGGGCGGGGCTTCCCCCCACCTGGGGGCGGGGCTTCCCCAACCTGGGGGCGGGGGGGCTTCCCCCAACCTGGGGGCGGGGCTTCCCCCAACCTGGGGGCGGGGCTTCCCCCAACCTGGGGGCGGGGCTTCCCCCAACCTGGGGGCGGGGCTTCCCCCTGGGGCGGGGGCTTCCCCAACCTGGGGCTTCCTTCCCCAACCTGGGGCGGGGCTTCCCCCAACTGGGGCGGGGCTTCCCCCAGCCTGGGAGCGGGGCTTCCCCCCTGGGAACCTGGGGGCAGGGCTTCCCCAACCTGGGAGCCCCCCCCAACCTGGGAGCGGGGCTTCCCCCCAACCTGGGGGCGGGGCTTCCCCCCAACCTGGGAGCGGGGCTTCCCCC
>JARBWK010000193.1:7500-50124 GCA_030556195.1 Anolis apletophallus | reverse complement strand
CCCCCCGTCTCTCTCAGTCCCCCCTCTCTCACACTCTCTCACTTCCCCCTCTCTCTCTCACTCCCCCTCTCTCTTTCTCACTCTCTCACTCTCCCCCTCTCTCACTCTTTCCTCCTGCCCCCTCACCCCCGTCTCTCTCCTCCTGCCCCCCTCTCTCTCCCCCTCTCTCTCAGTCCCCCCTCTCTCACACTCTCTCACTTCCCCCTCTCTCTCACTCCCCCTCTCTCTTTCTCTCTCTCTCTTTCACTCACCCTTTCTCTCTCTTGGGAAGTTCCAGCTCTCCTGGGGAGAAGTGCTCCATGGGACTACACTTCCCAGAAGGCCCTGCAGGGCTATTTCCGGCCGCGGAGATTTCTGGGAAGTGTGGTTTGGCGCCCCAGAGTTGCTCCGGAACAGGGGGACGTGCGGGTGGCGCCGTTCCTGCTTCCTTGAGGGGCTGGCGGACCCGGGGGCCGCGGCTGGCCCCGGGTGGTGTGGGTGGTGGTGTGGGCGGCTGTTCCACGGCCTCCTCGCTCGCTTCCCAGGTGGTCCCGGTGGTGGCCGAGCGGGCCGGAACGGCAGGGAGGCGGCCGAGAGGCCGAGGGGCAGAGGAGGGGCGACAACAACTGACCAGAGCACCCGGGCGGAGGAGCGCGCGGGTCTGTAAACCCCTGGAAGGCGACAGAGGGGCGAGAGGCAGCGGAGGAGGCGGGAATGGCGGCGGCTGCGTGATCCGGCTCCGTGAGGTTTTGGGGGCCGTTTTGGGGGTTTAAAGGTAGGGAGGTGGGCTGCGAAGGTCCCTGTGAGTGAGGAGAGAGAGCGACGGGATGGGTTGGTGGGTTGGGGGGGAGGTCTGAGTGCGCCTCGCCTCCTGCCCTCCCTGTCTCCTGCGCTCGCGCGCAGAATGGGATGCAATGGGCGGTTTTGGGGGTCGTTTTAGGGGGTTGGAAAGTAGGTAGTTGGGATTTTTTGTGCTATGTATGTACCTCGTGGTCTGGGGAATGTGTGTCGTGGGATTTGTGTTTCTGGGGCGTATAGTTTTGCCGTGCATAACGGACATCCCACGACCACTCGATTTTTATATATATAGATGTCTATTTTACAGCAGATTCATGTCGTTCATTACTAGCTACAATACAATACTTAAGTTTTGGCATCTGCCGTTATTTTTCTTGTACATTTTGGTATCCCTCACCACTGTGCTCCCCTCCCCAAGCCATAGCTTTTACATATCATTTGTCCAAAATTTCATTTTTTCCTTTGGAGGTAACTTGTCTTCTTTCTTCTTTAGTCCTTTTTCGATGAATTTTCTCCATACCTCATTGAAATCACTTTGTTTCCATATACCTCTTTTTTTACTTTTAGTATACATGTTAACTTGTCATTTATTGCCAGTTTCCACACTTCTTTGTACTATTCCTCTATTTGTATATTTGTTTCTTTTTTCCAATTCCTTGCTATAAGCAATCTAGACATTGTTAATAGGTTTGTTATCGCATCTTTATCTTTTTTCCCCATTGTTTTTTATTATATAACTAGCTTGGGGACCCGGCGGTGCCCGGGTCATTTGGGAAGTGCAGTAGGATGTAGATTGGGTCATGGGGGCTCTGTGTGCTAAGTTTGATCTGTATTGGTGAATGGATGAGGGTTGCATTGTTTTTAGGAAGTGAGTGAAGGTACTTCAAGTCCCATCATCCGTGGTCCGTCTCACACAAAACAGCACCAGGACGTGGAGTGGGTCATGAGGGCTCTGTGTGCCAGGTTTGGTGTTGATCAGTCATTGGATTAGGTTTGTAGCAGGCTTGGAAAGTGAGGGAAGGTACTGCAAGTCCCATCATCCATGTTCTGGCTCCCTCAAACTTCAGTAGTATGTAGAGTGGGTCACTGGGCTCTGTGTGCCAAGTGTGGTCTTTATCAGTGTTTTTTGGGCCCACAGTGGTCTGTGGGAACAGAGGGTGTGAAAATACTACAAATTCCATCATCCATTGTCAGTCCTCCCCGAACCTCACCAGGACGTGAAGGCAGTCATGGGGTTATGTGTGCCAAGTTTGGTCTCAATCGGTAATTGGATGAGGGTCGCAGCGAACTTGGGAAGTGAGTAGAGACACTTCAAGTCCCATCATCCATGGTCCACCCTCCTCCAAACTGCACCAGAATGTAGAGTGGGTCATGAGGGCTCTGTGTGGCAAGTTTGGTGTTGATCAATCATAGGATTAGGTTTGTAGCAGTCTTGGAAAGTGAGGGAAGGTACTGCAAGACCCATCATCCATGTTCTGTCCCCCTCCAAACTTCAGTAGGATGTGGACTGGGTCACTGGGGCTCTGTGTGCCAAGTGTGGTCTTTATCAGTGTTTGTTGGGGGCCACAGTGGTCTGTGGGAACAGAGGGGTGTGAAAGTACTACAAATCCCATCATCCATTGTCAGTCCTCCCCAAACCTCACCAGGACGTGAAGGCAGTCATGGGGTTATGTATGCCAAGTTTGGTCTCGATCAGTGATTGGATGAGGGTGGCAGTGGACTTGGGAAGTGAGTAGAGGCACTTCAAGTCCCATCATCCATGGTCCACCCTTCTCCGATCTGCACCAGGATGTAGAGTGGGTCATGGGGGCTGTGTGTGCTAAGTGTGGTCTGTATTGGTCCGTTTTGGTGGCCTCAGTGGTCTGTGGGAACCAAAGTGTTGGAAAGTACTACAAATCCCATAATCCGTGGGTCATGTCCCCGAACCGCACCAGGACGTAAAGGGGGTTAGGGGGGTTATGTGTTCCAAGTTTGGTGCAGGTCCATCACCCGCGCTGGTCGCTGTGGCCTGTGAAAGTGGCTGCCACATATCCGCCCTCCCGCCCTCCCGCCCTCCGCACACATACATACAAACATTCCGCTTTATAAAGGTATACAGATACAGATGATAATAAAGCTATACTAGGAGTTCTTTCAATTTTAATATTCATTATATCTTCTATTTCTCTAAATACAGTACCTTTACCCAAAATTTACTTACATATTTACATTGCCACCACATATGTATATATGTTCCTGTGCCCTACCTTTCTGGTGACGACCTAGCCACGGTAATCCAGGACTCGAGACTGGACTACTGTAACGCCCTTTACATTGGCCTTCCTTTGTTGGTAATCTGGAAACTGAAGATGGTGCAAAACGCTGCGGCTCGACTGCTGGCTGGAGTGACACTGTCGTGCCACATCACACCGGTCCTCCAGCGTTTGCATTGGCTTCCCATTGCGTACCGGATTGCCTTCCAAGTGCTGATGTTGACCTTGAAGGCCTTGCCTGGCCTGGGGCCAGTGTACCTGAAGGACCGCCTCTCCCTGCACATTCCCCAGAGACCACTACGGTCCATGGGTCAAAACCTATTGGAGGTTCCATCACTCAAGATTTGCCGATTGTCATCGACTCGGCAGCGCACCTTTTCTGCATTGGCGCCTACCCTGTGGAAGGATTGAGGTTGGATTGGATGGCCCCTCAGAGTCCCTTCCAAACCATAGGCTTCTATGATTCCAGAAGTTGGAACAGAGCAAAATATTATCTTGTTTTTCACTTGGCACGGCCCGATTAATCCTCTTCCATCCCACTGTCAGCTACTTTTTAAATGTCCCGTTGCCCCACTCCTCCACTTTCCCCCTTCATCCTTATCTCCATGGCTGCAAAGGGAGTCAAAGTGCAAATTGACTTAAGAGGGAGAGTGCCAGGCCCGGATTACCCACAAGGCCAACCTAGGCCATGGCCTAGGGGCACAAGTCGAGGGAGGGTGCAGATCACGGAACCCGCCCCCCCCCCCAAAGGAGCCACAGGGAGAGGGAGAGGGGCGGGAAGGCAGCGCAAGCTGTCTCTCTTTCGCTGTGTGTGCCTCTCTCCCGCTCTGGAAGGACCTCAGAAGCCTTCCCTCCAGGCCTGGCTCCAACCCGGGCTCTAGTGCAATTGTGTTCTCCGTAATCGGCACAGGCCCGAGCCAGCTGCTTTTTATTCAAAAGCTCCTTTTTCAATGAAAATCCAGATCTATCGTCGTCCTTAAGCCTGGGCATTCCCAGAAAGAGGAACACAATGTACTTACTGGCGTAAAGCAATTCAACTGGACGCCTCCGTTTGAAGGCTGCACATTTGGCTCTCTGGCTCAAAGGTTTCCTCTTTGGTTCAATCCGCTCCCTGCAACGAACCAATATTTTGCTGCCATTATTGTCATCATCATACACATTTTCCATATTATTATTGGGTTGTTGTGTGTTTTCTCTCCCGTTCTCTCTTGCTCTCTCCCTCTCGCTCTCTCCCCCCTCTCTCCTCTCTCTCCCCTCTCGCTCTCTTCCTCTCTCTTCCTCTCTCTCCTCTCTCTCCCTCTCTCTCCCCCTCTCTCCCTCTCGCTCTCTCCCTCTCTCGCTCTCTTCCTCTCCCTCTCTCTCTCTCTCTCTCCCTCTCTCCCCCCCCCCCCTCTCTCCCTCTCTCTCCCCCTCTCGCTCTCTCCCTCTCTCTCCCCCTCTCTCCCTCGCTCTCTCCCCCCTCTCTCGCTCTCTTCCTCTCCCTCTCTCTCCCTCTCTCCCCCTCTCTCCCCCCCCCCTCTCTCTCCCTCTCGCTCTCTTCCTCTCTCTCCCCCTCTCTCTCCCTCTCACTCTCTCTCCCTCTCTCTCTCTCTCTCTCTCTCCTCTCCCTCTCTCTCCCTCTCTCCCCCCCCCCCCCTCTCGCTCTCCCTCCCTCTCGCTCTCTTCCTCTCTCTCCTCTCTCTCCCTCTCGCTCTCTCCCCTCTCTCTCTCCCCCTCTCTCCTCTCTCCCTCTCCCTCTCTCTCTCTCTCCCCCCCTCTCTCCCCCTCCCCCTCTCTCCCTCTCTCTCTCTCTCTCTCTCTCCCTCTCTCTCCCCCCTCTCTCCCTCTCGCTCTCTCCCCCTCTCGCTCTCTCTCCTCTCTCTCGCTCTCCCCCTCTCTCCCCTCTCCCCCTCTCTCTCCCTCTCGCTCTCTTCCTCTCTCCACCCCTCTCTCTCCCTCTCACTCTCTCCCCCCTCTCTCTCGCTCTCTTCCTCTCCCTCTCTCTCCTCTCTCCCCCCCCTCCCCCCTCTCTCCCTCTCTTCTCTCTCCCTCTCTCTCTCCCTCTCTCCCCCTCTCTCCCCTCCCCCTCTCTCTCTCCCTCTCTCTCCCTCCCTCTCGCTCTCTTCCTCTCTCTCCCTCTCTCCCCTCTCTCTCCCTCGCTCTCTCTCACTCTCTCCCCTCTCCTCTCTCCCTCTCTCTCCCTCCCCCTCTCTCTCCCTCTCGCTCTCTCTCGGTCTCTTCCTCTCTCTCCCTCTCCCCCCCTCTCTCTCGCTCTCTCTCTCCCCCCCTCTCCCCCTCTCTCTCCCCCTCCCCCTCTCTCTCTCGCTCTCTTCCTCTCTCTTCCTCTCGCTCTCTCTCACTCTCTCCCCCTCTCTCTCTCCCCCCCCTCTCCCTCTCTCTTGGTCTCTTCCTCTCTCTCCCCCTCCCCCCTCTCTTGCTCTCTCTTGCTCTCTCTCCCCCCTCTCTCCCCTCCCCCTCTCTAGCTCTCTCTCTCTCTCTCCCCCTCTCTCTCACTCTCTTCCTTTCTCTCTCTCTCTCTCTCTCTCTCTCTCTCTCTCTCTCTCTCGTGCGCGCCTTTGGAGCAAGTTTGCACTTGCTGCGCTCTCCCCAAGCCTCCCGAGGAGACCTTCAGAGCAGAGCGGAGCTTTCCAGCCGGTGGGAATGGGGGCCTTGGAGGTGGCGGGATGGTGCCTACTCGCCTTTCTCTTCTGCTCCGGAGGAACCATGGCGAAAGCCAGCCAAGTGGGGGTCTGGGTGGTGTGAGGGGCGGGGGCGGTAGAGGTTGGCTTAAAGGGGGGGGGGCGTAATTCAAAGTGTGGCCTAGGGCGCAAAAAGGTGTTAATCCGGGCCTGAATACATATTATTATTATTATTACTACTATTATTAGTTTCATCATTGAGGTCATTCCAGCAAGCTTCTATTTTATCCCGGGGACATTTTACGATGCTGCGTACTTAGAAAGGCAGTGACGCTTAGAAAAGACATGCCGATCGTTCCGGGACGCCTAAGGGAAGGGTAAAGGCTGGATCCGTCCTGACCCCAAGGATATTTTAAATGCAAGGGTCTTGATATAGAGACTGTTGAGAACCCAAAATATGGAAGGGTGCTTTAAGGAGAAGGAAATGGAGCGGGTTCGTCCAGCCGCCTAGTCCTACCGATCCCATCGTGCCATTTCTCCTGGTTCCCATGCGCTTCCCATGCTCCTCGTCCTCTTGGCACTCCCGTCGCCATCCCAAGGTCTTCCTTTCAGCAACATCAGTCTACGGGGATGGCTCTGGCCCTTGGCTTCTTAAAGACTCCCTCTTCCTTCCTTCCTCTTCCTTCCTTTCTCCCCCTGCACCCTTTCCTTCTCTCGTTCCTTTTCCCTCCCTCTCTCCCCTTCCTTCTTTCCTCCATTCTCCCTCTTCCTTCCTTTCTTTCTCCCCTTCACCCTTTCCTTCTCTCCTTCCTTTTCCTTCCCTCTCTCCCCTTCCTTCCTTCCTGCATTCTCCCTCTTCCTTCCTTCCTTCCTCTTCCCTTTCTTTCTCCCCTTCACCCTTTCCTTCTTCCTTTTCCCCCTCTCTCCCCTTCCTTCTTTCCTCCATTCTCCCTCTTCCTTCCTTCCTTTCTCCCCTTCACCCTTTCCTTCTCTCGTTCCTTTTCCCTCCCTCTCTCCCCTTCCTTCTTTCCTCCATTCTCCCTCCTCCTTCCTTTCTTTCTCCCCTTCACCCTTTCCTTCTCTCCTTCCTTTTCCTTCCCTCTCTCCCCTTCCTTCCTTCCTGCATTCTCCCTCTTCCTTCCTTCCTCTTCCCTTTCTTTCTCCCCTTCACCCTTTCCTTCTTCCTTTCTCCCTCTCTCTCCCTTCCTTCTTTCCTCCATTCTCTCTCTTCCTTCCTTTCTTCCTTTCTTCCCCTTCACCCTTTCCTTCTCTCCTTCCTTTTCCCTCCCTCTCTCCCCTTCCTTCTTTCCTCCATTCTCTTTTCCTTCCTTCCTCTTCCTTCCTTCCTTTCTCCCTTCACCCTTTCCTTCTCTCCTTCCTTTTCCCTCCCTCTCTCCCCTTCCTTCTTTCCCCATTCTCCCTCTTCCTTCCTTCCTTCCTTCCTCTCTTCCCCTTCACCTTTCCTTCTCCTTCTCTCCTTCCTTTTCCCTCCCTCTCTCCCCTTCCTTCTTTCCTCCATTCTTCCTTTTCCTTCCTCTTCCTTCCTTCCTTTCTCCCCTTCACCCTTTCCTTCTCTCTTTCCTTTTCCCTCCCTCTCTCCCCTTCCTTCTTTCTTCCATTCTCTTTTCCTTCCTCTTCCTTCCTTCCTCTCTTCCCCTTCACCCTTTCCTTCTCCTTCTCTCCTTCCTTTTCCCTTCCTCTCTTCCCTTCCTTCTTTCCTCCATTCTTCCTTTTCCTTCCTCTTCCTTCCTTTCTTTCTCCCCTTCACCCTTTCCTTCTCTTTCCTTTCCCCTTCCTCTCTCCCCTTCCTTCTTTCCTCCATTCTTCCTCCCTCTTCCTTCCTCCCTCTTCTATTCTTTCCCCCCAAGTCTTCCTTTCCTTCTCCTTCCTTTCTTTTCACTTCCTTCTCTCTCCTCTTCTGTCTTTTCTTCTTTCCCCTTCATTATTTTACTTTTTCCTCACTCCCTTTCCTTTCTTTCCCTCACCCTTTCCTTTCCTCTCTTCCCATTTCCTCCTTTCTTTTCCCCTCCTTGTCTCTCTCTCCTGCTTTTCTTTCCTTCCTTTTCCGTAGTTCGTTCTTCTTTTCTTTCTTCCTCTCCCTCTCCCTCCTTCATTTCCTCTTTCTTTCTTTCTTTCCCCTTCCTTCCTTCCTTCCTTCCTTCCGTCCTCTCTTCCTTCCCAGAGTCCTGAGCGTGCCTTTTGCAGAGCCAGGTCTGAAGTGTCCTGTCATTCTGCCGGGGGAATCCTTCTCTCATTGTATGTACGTATAGACTCACATTTAGTTGAATTCAGTCTCTCTCTCTCTCTCTCTCTCTCTCTCTCTATATATATATATATATATATATATACACACACATATACATACATACAAACACACAGACACAGACACAGACACAGACACACACACATATATATATATATATAGGCTCTCACTGAAATACATTTCCAAATATTTTGCTTTCATGGCTCTCGGAGTCCAAAAGGTTCCCAACCCTTGACCTCAGGCATGTAGCCGGGGCTAAGGGGCTTCAGCCCCCCCAAAATTCTCAGGGTGGTCCGCGAGAAGGCCTTTCTGGTACATTATTTAAACTGTTATGTTTATTCATATCATGATCTGATCACCATGCTCATTATATCCCACATTCATGGGGTTATTGGGATAACTATACAAAAGGTTTGCTAGGGTAGACCCTATTCCACCCAGTCTCACCCCCCTGAACCAAACTCACCCCGAATCAAAATCCTGGCTACGGCCCTGCTTGACCTAGAAGCATTCTATCCTGACGTTTACCGACCTCTATAGCAGGCATCCTCAGGGGTTGTGCCAGGCTTTGCAGCTGCAAGGCCATTCAATGCTAATCAAGGTTTTGGGTCCGTTACTTTTTAATTTATTCATTAATGACCTGGATGTAGGAGTGAATTCTGAGGTAGCAAAGTTTGCAGACGACACTAAACTGTTCAGGTAGTTAAAAACGAAACTGACTGTAAAGAGCTCCAGAAAGATCTCTCGAAATTGAGTGAATGGGCAACAAAGTGGCAAATGCATTTTACCTAAACAAGTGTAAAGTCATGCACATCGGGGCAAAGAACCCCAACCACACCTACCAATTGATGGGGTCAAAGCTTTCGAGACAAACCAGGAAAGGGATCTCGGGGTTTTGGTGGACAGCTCAATGAAGATGTCAACCCAGTGCACAGCAGCAGTGAAAAAGCAAATTCTATGCTTGGCATGATCAGGAAGGGAATCGAAAATAGGTCACAACAAATGTTGTATTGCCTCTCTACAAATCGATGGTAAGGCCACATTTGGAGTACTGTGTACAATTCTGGTCTTCGCACCTTAAGAAGGATATAACGGAACTGGAAAAGGTACAGAAAAGGGCAACAAGAATGATCCAAGGGATGGAGCGGCTCCCTTACGAATCAGGTTGCAACGCCTTGGTCTTTTCAGCCTTGAAAGACGGCGTTTAAGAGGTGACTTGATCGAAGTGTATAAAATCATGCATGGGATAGAAAAGGGGAATAAAGAAAAAATATTTTCTCTGTCACACAATACTAGGACTAGAGGGCACTCCCTGAAGCTCCAAGGAAGGAAAGTTAGGACTAATAAAGGGAAATATTTCTTCACCCAGAGGGTCATTGGGTTATGGAACTCACTTCCAGAGGAGGTTGTGACAGCGGTCAGCCTGGACAGCTTCAAGGCAGGATTAGACAGATTCATGGATACCAAGGGAATCAGTAGTTACTGAAAAAGGACATCCAAGTGCCACCTCGGAGTTGGTTGAGGTAGGCAGGATTTCCCTGGGTACTGGTTGTGGGGGTCGGGAGCAGGTCAGGGTTTTGCCCTCCCTTCTGCTCGAGATCCCCGTGTACAACTGGTGGGCCACTGTGTGACACAGAATGCTGGACTAGATGGGCTGAGGTCCGATTCAGCATGGCTCTTCTTATGGCCAATTGCAACCTTCACACTTGCCTCAAGCACACAAGAGTTCTTTTTCCCACCCCGAACATTATTGCACAGATATATATATATATATATATACACACACACACACACACACACACACACACAGTCCACTTGCCTAGTTTCCAACAGACCTCGCAACCTCTGAGGAAGCCTGCCATAGATGGGGGCAAAACGTCAGGAGAGAATGCTACTTCTGGAACATGGCCCATACCCCCCGGAAGACTCACAACACCCCAGTGATCCCAGCCGTGAAAGCCTTCGACACAATAATAATAATAATAATAATTTATATTCTGCCCTATCTCAATGCAGAATAGATATACAGAAAGACGCACGAAGAGTGACGCATGCCCACGTTCACTTTACGGATCGGTTTGCTCACCCTCTTTCTTCATAGATGCCCATCCTCACGAGCCTGGGGTGCTCCTTGCCCAGCGGAGAGCGGGTCGCCTGTCTCCTTTGGGCGCCAAGCCAGAGGCTTATATGCAAACTCCGAAGCCCAAAATAGGAATGTCGAGCAAAGCCGGAGGCCATGTGTTTGAAAAATTCCACTCAAGCCATTGTTCGCGGCTCCGAACCACAAGCGGCGCTCAGCAAAACAAGATACCCGATACCCAGCAAGAGTCATCTTCCCGATTTTGCGCTCAGTTCACGTCTAGTTTGACCGGTACATTTATTTACATTGCCGAAAGGTTAGAACAGTCATTCTCAACCAGTGTGCCGTGGCACACAAGTGTGCCGTGACGGACCTCCTGCTGTGCCGAGAAAAGCTCTCTGCCCCCCCCCCTGCTCCGAACTCCTGCTGCTTGGGGGAGGAGGAGGAAGGGCCGGGCAGTGGAAAAAGAAGAAGGGACCGGGGCACTGCCTCCTTCGGCCGTTTCCCCAGCCAGCCTCCAATCCGCCATGACTCCCACCATGACTCTCGCCCCTCGCTCGCTGAAGCCGCGTGGAGGAGGAGCCCCGCCCACTGAAGCTCATGCTCCTCCTCTGTAGGAGAGCTGAAGCTGGGGGGAGGGGGAGGGGCATGGCGCGGCCTGGCTCTGCCCCCTCTCCCGGCATCGGCACTCCCAGCAGCTGCTCCAGCCTTGAGGGCACAGTGCCAAGCCAGCATTGTGCTGGCTCTGGCACCCGCTGGCTTGGCACTGCCCCCTCAAGGCTGGAGCAGCTGCTGGGAGAGGTGAAGCCAGGAGTAGAGGGCGGGCATGGCGCAGCCTGGCTCCGCCCCCTCCCCCGGCATCGGCACTCCCAGCAGCTGCTCCAGCCTTGAGGGACAGTGCCAAGCCAGCATTGTGCTGGCTCTGGCACCGCTGGCTTGGCACTGCCCCTCAAGGCTGGAGCAGCTGCTGGGAGAGGTGAAGCCAGGAGTAGGGGGCGGGCATGGCGCCCTGGCTCAGCGCCCCTCCCAAGCCAGCATCGGCACTCCCAGCAGCTGCTCCAGCCTTGAGGGGACAGTGCCAAGCCAGCATTGTGCTGGCTCTGGCACCGCTGGCTTGGCACTGCCCCCTCAAGGCTGGAGCAGCTGCTGGGAGAGGTGAAGCCAGGAGTAGGGGGCGGGGCATGGCGCGGCCTGGCTCCGCCCCCTCCCCGGCTTCGGCACTCCCAGCAGCTGCTCCAGCCTTGAGGGGACAGTGCCAAGCCAGCATTGTGCTGGCTTTGGCACCGCTGGCTTGGCACTGCCCCCTCAAGGCTGGAGCAGCTGCTGGGAGAGGTGAAGCCAGGAGTAGGGGGCGGGGCATGGCACGGCCTGGCTCCGCCCCCTCCCCCAGCTTCGGCACTCCCAGCAGCTGCTCCCCAGCAGCTGCTCCAACCATGAGGGGACAGTGCCAAGCCAGCATTGTGCTGGCTCTGGCACCGCTGGCTTGGCACTGCCCCTCAAGGCTGGAGCAGCTGCTGGGAGAGGTGAAGCCAGGAGTAGGGGTGGGGCATGGCGCGGCCTGGCTCCGCCCCCTACCCCCAGCTTCACCACTCCCAGCAGCTGCTCCAGCCTTGAGGGGGCAGTGCCAAGCCAGCATTGTGCTGGCTCTGGCACCGCTGGCTTGGCACTGCCCCTCAAGGCTGGAGCAGCTGCTGGGAGAGGTGAAGCCAGGAGTAGGGGGCGGGCATGGCACAGCCTGGCTCTGCCCCCTCCCCCGGCTCGGCACTCCCAGCAGCTGCTCCCAGCAGGTCACCAACCCCCAGCCCTTCTTTACTGTGTTAGAGTGTCATTTTGTGTCGTTTTGGTTGGTGGTGTGCCTCCAAAAAAAATTTATGTTAAAAGTGTGCCGTGGCTCAAAAAAGGTTGGGAAACACTGGGTTAGAAGACATAATAATAATAATAATAATCTATGCATATTATAAAAGTCAGTGTTTGCAGCGGGAGGTGCGGAGGAATATGTTGCAGCGTTTCGATTGGTTGCCACTGTGGGGTTATTTGCATAAAGGACTCTGATTGGCCAGTCTCAGAACTCCAACATTCTAAGGCAACAGACAGAGGGGATTGGTTGCCACTAAAGTAGTATTTGCATAAAGGACTCTGATTGGCCATCTACATTCCAACATTCTAAGGTGACGCGGAAGGAAAAGGAAAGGCCTCGGGCAGTCAGGCGCGGAGGAGGCAACACCCCACCCTGCAAAGAGGCCGCCCTCTGGCTCTTCCCTTTGGCCCGGCATGGCGCCCCCGATTCCGCCCCTTCTCCTCCCCCAAAATTAAGGCGGATTCCCAGACCCCTTTTGCGTCAGAAGAAGGGGCTCTTTCCTCATCCATAACGTTTTCGGGGGAACAAAATAATGTTTGAGGGGTGGGGCGCCAAAATAATGTTTTTGGGGGCAAAATAATGTTTTGGGGGGGCAAAATAATGTTTGCTTACCATTTAAAATTACCTTAGACGGCCCCTGAGCAGAGGGAACTGGTTGCCACTGAGGGAGTATTTGCATACATTCTAAGGCAGTGTTCCCCAAATGTCAAGGTCTATTTTCCCCAAACTCCATCTGTGTTCACATTTGGGCATATTGAGTATTCGTGCCAAGTTTGGTCCTGATCCAACATTGTTTGAGTCCACGGTGCTCTCTGGATATAGGAGAACTACAACTCCAAAACCCAAGGTCAATGCCCACCAAACTCTTATAGCATTTTCTCTTGGTTATGGGAGTTCTGTGTGGGAAGTTTGTGTCTTTCTGCCATTCCTGCCAGGATATCCATGTTGTGTTCATCGAAACAGGCCCGGGTTTCACACTGAGTGTATAAATACATTTAAAGACATATTAACTATACATATTACTGTGTTAGAGTGCCATTTTGTGTCATTTTGCTTGGTGGTGTGCCCCAGGATTTTGCAAATGTAAAAAGTGTGCCGCGGCTCAAAAAAGGTTGGGAAATACTGGCATAAAGGACTCTGATTGGCCAGCCTCAGAACTCCAGCATTCTAAGGCAACAGACATAGGGGATTGGTTGCTACTAAGGTAGTATTTGCATAAAGCACTCTGATTGGCCATCTACATTCCAACATTCTAAGGTGACACAGAGGGAAAAGGAAAGGCCTCAGTCAGTCAGTCACTGCGGCCCACAGCAATGACGGATCAGGACCACACTTGGTACACAATGGCCCAATTCACAACCTGGTACGGTTTAGGGCAGGATAGGCCACGAATGATGGGATTTGCAATACCTTCACCTGATTCACTTCCAAAACAACACTGGAGCCCCTATAAATCACAGACTGGGCCCAAAATTGACAGTAAGGCTTCCTTAACTTGATTTTCCTGACTAGGCCTCAGCTCCTGGGATATTGTTAGGCTTCCTCAACTAGGGGGGGCCGTGGATAATAGGACTTGCAGTACCTTCACTCACTTCCAGAGCTCGCTCTCTGAGTCAAAAAGGTTCCCGACCCCTGGTGTGGATAGATACGGTAGATAGATAGATGATAGAGAGAGAGAGAGAGAGAGAGAGAAATGATAGATAGATAGATAGATAGATAGATAGAGAGAGAGATAAATGATAGATAGATAGATAGATGATAGAGAGAGAGAGAGATAAATGATAGATAGATAGATAGAGAGAGATAAATGATAGATAGATAGAGATATATGATAGATAGATAGATAGATAGATGAGAGAGAGAGAGATAAATGATAGATAGATAGATAGATAGATAGATGATAGAGAGAGAGATAAATGATAGATAGATAGATAGATAGATAGATAGATGATAGAGAGAGAGATAAATGATAGATAGATAGATAGATAGATGATAGAGAGAGAGATAAATAGATAGATAGATAGATGATAGAGAGAGAGAGAGATAAATGATAGATAGATAGATAGATAGATAGATAGATAGAGAGAGAGATAAATGATAGATAGATAGATAGATAGATGATAGAGAGAGAGATAAATGATAGATAGATAGATAGATGATAGAGAGAGAGAGATAAATGATAGATAGATAGATAGATAGATAGAGAGAGAGAGAAATGATAGATAGATAGATAGATATAGATAGATGAGAGAGAGATAAATAGATAGATAGATAGATAGATAGATAGATAGAGAGAGAGAGAGAGAGATGGAAAGATAGATAGATAGATAGATGATAAATGATAGATAGATAGATAGATGATAGAGAGAGAGAGATGATAGATAGATAGATAGATAGATAGATGATAGAGAGAGAGAGAGAAAGAGAGAGATGATAGATGATAGATAGATGTTAGAGAGAGAGAGATAAATGATAGATAGATGATAGAGAGAGAGAGATGATAGAGAGAGAGATAGATGATAGATAGATGATAGAGAGATGATAGATAGATGATAGAGAGATGATAGATAGATGATAGAGAGAGAGATAAATGATAGATAGATAGATGATAGAGAGAGATGATAGAGAGAGAGATGATAGAGAGAGATGATAGATAGATGATAGATAGATGATAGAGAGATGATAGATAGATGATAGAGAGAGAGATAAATGATAGATAGATAGATAGATAGATGATAGAGAGAGAGAGATGATAGAGAGAGAGATAGATGATAGATAGATGATAGAGAGATGATAGATAGATGATAGAGAGATGATAGATAGATGATAGGGAGAGAGAGAGATAAATGATAGATAGATAGATAGATGATAGAGAGAGAGATGATAGAGAGAGAGATGATAGAGAGATGATAGATAGATGATAGATAGATGATAGAGAGATGATAGATAGATGATAGATAGATGATAGAGAGATGATAGATAGATAGAGAGAGAGATGATAGATAGATAGAGAGATAGATGATAGACAGATAGATGATAGAGAGAGAGATGATAGAGAGATAGAAGATAGATAGATAGATGAGAGAGAGAGATGATAGATAGATGATAGAGAGAGAGATGATAGAGAGAGAGATGATAGATAGATGATAGAGATAGATGATAGATATATGATAGAGAGAGAGATGATAGAGATAGAAGATAGATAGATAGATGATAGAGAGAGATGATAGATGATAGAGAGAGAGATAAATGATAGATAGATAGATAGATGATAGAGAGAGAGATGATAGAGAGAGATGATAGATGATAGAGATAGATGATAGAGATAGATGATAGAGAGAGAGATGATAGAGATAGAAGATAGATAGATGATAGAGAGATATGATAGATGATAGAGAGAGATAGATGATAGAGAGAGAGATGATAGAGAGAGAGATAGATGATAGATAGATGATAGAGAGAGATGATAGAGAGAGAGAGAGATGATAGATAGATAGATGATAGAGAGAGAGATGATAGAGAGAGATAAATGATAGATAGATAGATGATAGAGAGAGAGATGATAGAGAGATAGATGATAGATAGATGATAGAGAGAGATGATAGATAGAGAGAGAGATAGATGATAGATAGATAGATGATAGAGAGAGAGAGAGATGATAGATAGATAGATGATAGAGAGATAGAGATAGATGATAGATATGAGAGAGAGAGAGAGAGAGAGAGAGAGATGCACATTTTGGATACGGAGAAGAAGGTTATCCCCAGCCAAATTAAACAGATCAGGAGAGAAGATTGAGAATTGCAGGCACCACATGAGACTTTGAAACCAAACCACGGAGACCTTGGCTGAACGCACAAAAGGGCAAAGGAGAAGCGAGACCTTTGAAATCCTGTAATTGAATTTGGAGAGGAGGCAGTAATGCCATCGCTATGGCAATCGAAACACATCTCCCTCAAGGGCGTTCCAAAGTGACGGAGCGATCACCGAGAAAGCTCTGCGCCGGGTTGATGTTCGATGGGCTTCCTGAGGGCCTGGGACCTGTAGTACAGTGTTTTTCAACCTTCTTTGAGCTGCGGACAGGGGCGGTCCCAGCGAATCCACCACCTACGCAGTCGCGTAGGGCGTCACCGGCTGGGAGGGGCACCACCGGCTGGGAGGGGCGCCTCCGCGCCCCCGCCGCCGCCGCACTGCTCTGTGCTGCCGGCCGCGCATGCACACTCGCTCCCAAGCGCGCCTGCTGCTTTGGAGCCAGCGCACATGCGCAAAACCTGCACACATGCGCGCTGGCTCCAAAGCGGCAGGCGCGCTTGGGAGCGAGGTGCGCGTCTTGACAGACGTTCACGCATGCTCAGAAATGTACAGGCGCTATAGCACATGTAGGTGCTTCTGTGCGTCTTGTGACCGGGCGGCGCAGGGCAGTGCAGCGCAGTGGGGGCGCGGAGGCATGCGCAGAAAGGTGCGCCATGGAGGTGTGCCTTGGCCGATGGGGCCAGTTGTGGCGGCGGCATGGCGGCGGCAGCGGTGTGGGCATGGTAGCGTGGGCGTGGTGGCGGCGGCGTGGCGTGGCGGCGGCGTGGGTGTGGCGGCGGGGTGGGCATGGCGGCGGCGATGAGTGACGCGGCGGCGGGGGCGACAAAATTTTCTTTGCATACCCCCCCAGATTAGGTCGGACCGCCCCTGGCCGCGGAACACTTTTTACATTGACCAAATCCTGGGGCACACCACCAACCAAAATGACACAAAATGACACTCTAACACAGCAATACATATAGTTAATATGTCTTTAAATGTATTTATACACTCAGTGTGAAACCTGGGCCTGTTTCGATGAACACAACATAGATCTCCTGGCAGGAATGGCAGAAAGACACAAACTTCCCACACACAACTCCCATAACCAAGAGAAAATACTATAAGAGTTTGGTGGGCATTGACCTTGGGTTTTGGAGTTGTAGTTCACCTATATCCAGAGAGCACTGTGGACTCAAACAACGTTGGATCAGGACCAAACTTGGCATGAATACTCAATATGCCCAAATATGAACGCAGATGGAGTTTGGGGAAAATAGACCTTGACGTTTGGGAGTTACAGTTTCTGGGATTGATAGTTAACACACAATCAAAGAGCATCTTGAACTCTTGCAACAATGGAATCGAACCAAACTTGGCATCTTGAACTCTCATGACCAACAGAAAGTACTGAAAGGGTTTGCTTGGGAATTGACCTTGAGTTTGGAAGTTGTAGTTCACCTTCACCCAGAGAGCACTGTGGACTCAAACAATGTTATGTTGTTGTTTGTTTCCTATCCAGAATCACAATGTTGGAAGGAGGCTCACCACTTTCAGGTCCCTAAAACAGGCATGGGGAAACTTCGGCCCTCTGGGTGCTTTGGACTCCAACTCCCACCATGCCTAACAGCCTGAAGCCCTTAAGTGGCTGAGGTGGAAAAAGGAAAAGGGCCTGAGGCTGCTAGGAATGGTGGGAGTTGGAGTCCAAACACCCGGAAGGTCCAAGTTTGCCCGTGCCAGCTTTCGACAGAGACCTCTTCCTCCCCCTCCCCCTTCGCGCCCTTGCTTCCCCCTCCTGCCCAACACTTACTTTTCCTTCTCCACTGCCGCTTCTGCCGCCATTTTGCTCCGAGGGGGCAGCGTGAGCGTGTTCAGGAGGGGAGGGGGGAGGGAGGGAGGCGTGACCCGTGCGGGCGCTACTGCGCAGACTCGCCCCAGAGCAAAGCGAGGCAAAGCGAGCAGAGCGAGGCTGGGAAGAAGGCGCGTTTACGGAAAGTGCCGAAAAGAGCCGAAGGGCTTGGCTTTGGTTTCCTCGGAGGGGGAAGCTCTCAGGAGAAGACTCTAACCTTCCGATACCATTTTTTAACCTCAGGAATGAACTACTGAGTAGCAGAAGTGTGATATATTGACTGTTATCATTTGTAGGGGGGGGGGACACAAGTATGCATTGTTTCCAGTTGAAATAGAACAGGGCTGTCCAACTGGCGGCCCCGGGGCCGGATCCGGCCCCGTAGCCTGTTGGACACGGCCCACCTATGCCCTCAGCCGCCATTTTTAAATTTGAAAAAAAATCGATTTTTTTTTAAAATGGCGGCTGGGGGCGGGGAGGGGAGGCGGGGCAGGGAGGAGGAAGAGAGCTAGCTCCTCCTCCTTTTTTTGGCGCCCCCTCCTACCTAGGGCGGGGAGCCACCGGTGGGCAGAAGGCGGCGCCAACAGCAGCGCGTCACAGGCCTGGCGTGACGCGCTGCTCCTGGCACCGCCTACTCCTCCTTTCGCCTCCCTTCCTAGGGCGAGGGGGGCGCCGAGAAGGTAGGCGGCGCCAAGAGCAGCGCGTCACGCCAGGCCTGTGACGCTCTGCTCTTGGCGCCGCCGCCTACCTCCTCCTCGGTGCCCCTCCCTACCTAGGGCGGGGAGCCGCCGAAAAAGGCAGAAGGCGGCGCCAAGAGCAGCGCATCACAGGCCTGGCGTGACGCTCTGCTCTTGGCGCCGCCTTCTGCCCTTTCCGCGCCCCCCCCCTCCACCCTAGGAAGGGAGGGGGCGCCGAAAAGGAGGAGTAGGCGGTGCCAAGGGGCAGCGCGTCACGCCAGGCCTGTGACGCGCTGCTCTTGGCCCCGCCTTCTGCCCTTTTTCGGCCGGTTTAGGAGGGGCGGCCTGGGGTTGGGGGCGGGGCCTGGGGGTGGGGCCTGGGGGCGGGGCTGAGTGGCCCCCTAGGTCATCAGTGACCGCTTATCCGGCCCTGGACCCCGTAGAAGTTGGACAGCACTGAAATAGAAAATTTAAAAAGGGTGTTTATGGTGTATCTACAAGGTGATCAACTGAGATGTATTGGGCTACCTGAGTGAATTTGAGGTAAGTTGTATGATAGGATTTATTTTTGGTGTGGGTCTGAGTCAGTGTTTCCCAACCTTTTTTGAGTTGCGGCACACTTTTTACATTTGCAAAATCCTGGGGCACACCACCAACCAAAATGACACAAAATGACATTCTAACACAGTAATACATATAGTTAATATGTTTCTAAATGTATTTATACACTCAGTGTGAAACCTGGGCCTGTTTCGATGAACACAACATAGATATCCTGGCAGGAATGGCAGAAAGACACAAACTTCCCACACAGAACTCCCATAACCAAGAGAAAATGCTATAAGAGTTTGGTGGGCATTGACCTTGGGTTTTGGAGTTGTAGTTCACCTATACCCAGAGAGCACTGTGGACTCTAACAATGTTGGATCAGGACCAAACTTGGCATGAATACTCAATATGCCCAAATGTGAACACCGATGGAGTTTGGGGAAAACAGACCTTGACATTTAGGAGTTACAGTCTCTGGAGGGGAGGGGGCTCAAAAGATCAGCAGTCTCCCTCTCACTTAAGTTGCCCCTCCCTCCCTGCCAGGCTTGAATTGGGGTCGTGGGGAGCAGGAGCCTCACTCACCACCTGCGCAGCTCCTCGGGGGTCAAGGGGCGGCCCAGGTGGGCATCTCGGGGCTTGCAAAGCAGGCAGGAAGGCGGCGGCGGGCAGGGAGCCGGAGGGAGGCCGAGAGTGGTTTCGCGCGCACCGGGGAGGAGGGGGAGGGGCAGGGCTGGTGCTGGACTGAACCATCCGGCATTAGGCCCGGGGAGGCAAGAGGAGGTCTCTACTTGGGGAAAGGGAGGTGGGTCTTCCCAATGCATGGAGAGGGAGAGACCAAGCAGGCAACGGGTGGGGAGGGGGGGGGGGTTGTAATTTTGTGCCTTTATCGAGGTAGGTTTCTTAGGGTTTTTATACTTCAACACACTAGACTCTCTCCCCCCCCCCCCTTCCTGGTGGTTCCAATTTCCCAAGGCACACCTGATGATCGCTCACGGCACAGTAGTGTGCCCCGGCACACTGGTTGAGAAACACTGGTCTGAGTGATGTGTGTGTGTGTGTGGGGGGTGCGGTAGAGGTTGGCTTAAAGGGGGCGTAATTCCAAATTGTGGCCTAGGGCGCAAAAAGTATTAATCCGAGCCCGGCCTGAAGGCAATTGTATACAAAATATTTTATAATAATTTGTGATATCCAACCAAGTGTGTGCACACTGATCCATCAGCCAGTGAAAGCGTCAACAATGTGGGGACATCTTGTATATTGGAGCTGTTTGGGCTGGAAGTCAGCCTGAAGAAAACAGAAGTCCTCTACCAGCCCGCACCACAGGAAGAACACCATCATCTCCACGTCAGCATAGGCACATCTTAAATCCGTCCAGCAGTTCACCTCCCTGGGAAGCATCATCTCTTCAGGCGCCAAGATTGACAAAGAGATAGATCACAGATTAGCAAAGGCATAGTGTGCATTTGGAAGGCTTCACAAAAGAGTCTGGAGCAACAAGCACCTGAGGCAAAGCACCAAAATCAGTGTGTACAGAGCTATTGTACTATCTATTCTCCTCTATGGGTCACCTATCGCCATCACCTACGACTCCTCGAACGCTTTCATCAGCGCTGTCTTCGCACATTCCTAAATATACACTAGACCGACTATGTGACGAATGTTGCTGTCCTTGAGCAAGCAGGGGTCACCAGCATTGAGGCCATGCTATTGAGAACTCAGCTGTGCTGGGCAGGGCACGAGGTCTCTAGGATGGAGGAGCACCACCTCCCAAAGATACTACTCTACGGTGAACTCGCCACGGGTCAGCGCAAGAGAGGCGCCCCCAAAAAGAGATATAAGGACTCCCTGAAACAACGTCTCAGGCTCAGCCAGACTGATCACCAACAACGGTCCACCCTGGCCTCACATCGGGTGGCATGGAGACGCACTCTCCACAATGCTGTGGCCTCTTTCGAGAAGTCACGCCGAATGGGTCTCGAAGAGAAACGACAACGCAGAAAGAACCGCAACTTGGAAACAGCATCACCCAAGGTGACTTTCTGCTGTGCTTTCTGCAACCGAACTTGGCTATCTCAGATTGGTCTTTTAAGTCATCAACACGCTTGTAAAAAGCGTGGGATGAGTCCTTCCTGAATCTTCGTTCGCGAAGTAATGCCGAGAGAGAGAGAATAAGAGATGTCAAACATATATTATTATGATCACACTATGTAACAAAATTAATTGTTGCTGGTTTGAAACTGTTATTTCCTGTTTAATTGTGCAGTCCTTACTTTGAAAGTAATTGTTCTACTCCAGAAACTTCATTGTTGTCGCTGCCGTATACTATGTGGATGTGGTTGTGACTCTATGTGAGACATCCTGCCACACATTTTGCTACAGTTTTTCTTTTTCTTCCTAACAGTAACTTGATTTATTGTAGTGTTCTTGTGGTAAAAGCGTAATGGTTTCAAAGTATACGTACATGCTTGGTGGTTACGAAATGTGCATGCTTCCTTAGATTTGCTATAGTTTTTCTTTTTCTTTTTCTAACAGTAACTTGATTTATTGTAGCGTTCTTGTGGTAAAAGCGTAATGGTTTCAAAGTATACGTACATGCTTGGTGGTTACGAAATGTGCATGCTTCCTTAGATTTGTTATAGTTTTTCTTTTTCTTTTTCTAACAGTAACTTGATTTATTGTAGCGTTCTTGTGGTAAAAGCGTAATGGTTTCAAAGTATATGTACATGCTTGGTGGTTACAAAATGTGCATGCTTCCTTAGATTTGCTATAGTTTTTCTTTTTCTTTTTCTAACAGTAACTTGATTTATTGTAGCATTCTTGTGGTAAAAGCGTAATGGTTTCAAAGTATATGTACATGCTTGGTGGTTACAAAATGTGCATGCTTCATTAGATTTGCTATAGTTTTTCTTTTCTTTTCTAACAGTAACTTGATTTATTGTAGCATTCTTGTGGTAAAAGCGTAATGGTTTCAAAGTATATGTACATGCTTGGTGGTTACAAAATGTGCATGCTTCCTTAGATTTGCTATAGTTTTTCTTTTTCTTTTCTAACTAACAGTAACTTGATTTATTGTACAGCATTCTTGTGGTAAAAGTAACGTTTAATGGTTTTTCAAAGTATACGTACATGCTTGGTGGTTACAAAATGTGCATGCTTCCTTAGATTTGCTATAGTTTTTCTTTTTCTTTTTCTAACAGTAACTTGATTTATTGTAGCATTCTTGTGGTAAAAGCGTAATGGTTTCAAAGTATATGTACATGCTTGGTGGTTACAAAATGTGCATGCTTCCTTAGATTTGCTATAGTTTTTCTTTTTCTTTTTCTAACAGTAACTTGATTTATTGTAGCATTCTTGTGGTAAAAGCGTAATGGTTTCAAAGTATACGTACATGCTTGGTGGTTACAAAATGTGCATGCTTCCTTAGATTTGCTATAGTTTTTCTTTTTCTAACAGTAACTTGATTTATTTATTTATTTATTTATTATTGAGGCATTTCTAGATTTGCTATAGTTTTTCTTTTTCTAACAGTAACTTGATTTATTTATTTATTTATTATTGAGGCTTCTATGCCGCCGACTCCCTGGGGCTCGCGGCGGCTCACAAAGCCAGGGGCATAAAACAGGATTAAAACATAAAACAATTGAGCAATTAAAACAATAGCAGGACAGGCACTAATACAAACGGAGCAGCAACAGGTGCCAGCAAAGTACCCAAAGTACACGGGCCTACTCTCCAAAGGCCTGCCTGTACAGATGGGTTTTACAGGCCCGCCTAAATGGGAGTAGATCCCTCAGGGGCATTCTTGTGGTAAAAGCGTAATGGTTTCAAAGTATACGTACATGCTTGGTGGTTACGAAATGTGCATGCTTCCTTAGATTTGCTATAGTTTTTCTTTTTGTAACAGTAACTTGATTTATTGTAGCGTTCTTGTGGTAAAAGCGTAATGGTTTCAAAGTATACGTACATGCTTGGTGGTTACGAAATGTGCATGCTTCCTTAGATTTGCTATAGCTTTTCTTTTCTTTTTCTAACAGTAACTTGATTTATTGTAGCGTTCTTGTGGTAAAAGCGTAATGGTTTCAAAGTATACGTACATGCTTGGTGGTTACGAAATGTGCATGCTTCCTTAGATTTGCTATAGTTTTTCTTTTTCTTTTTCTAACAGTAACTTGATTTATTGTAGCGTTCTTGTGGTAAAAGCGTAATGGTTTCAAAGTATACGTACATGCTTGGTGGTTACGAAATGTGCATGCTTCCTTAGATTTGCTATAGTTTTTCAATGAATATGTCAAAATGTGCGGCAGGATGTCCCACAAAAACAAAGTTTTTTCCCCATGTTTTTATGATTGAACCAATTAGAAAATAATGACATTTATTAGGAGCTACATCAGAGATGCCCATCAGTGCCACGCCAGAAGAGGCAGCCGGGGAGGAATCAAGGGATCCTTACGGCCTCCTGGGACTCTCTTGGACCTGTTTTGCACATTGTAAGCATTTTGAAACACTTAGCGCACCGATCTGTCACTCCCCACTTGGCAGCAGCAGCCACAATCTGATGTAACAGGGAGCCAGCCGCCTGAGAGACCCCGAGAGCAGCTGTTGGCAAGCTTAAATCATCACGGCGTCTGCCCGAAGCTGGTTTTTTGCACCTGTGGGGAAAGAGGATCCTTTCCACATTCCTCGCACATGTCGCATTCTTGGCAAGATTGTTATTGGACCACGGCACACACTCACACACCCTCCCAAAATAAAGAAAGGTTTATAGAACATCGAGAGACTTCAAGGAAGTAATATGATGTTTCTCTTCATCGAAACCTTTCCCACATATCCAGAGATTGCGAAATCCCGGAACAGACCGAGCAGACCCTATTAATCACTATCAAATCTCAGCCTTCAAAAGGTAAAGGTTTTCCCCTGACATTAAGTCCAGTCATATCCGACTCTGGGGGTTGGTGCTCCTCTCCATTTCCAAGCCGAAGAGCCGGCATTGTCTGTAGCTACCTCCAAAGTCATGTGGCTGGCATGATCGAGTCACATGTATCTCTATATATAATAAAGCGGAATGTTTGTATGTGTGTGTGTATGTGTGTGGGGTTGTATGTATGTGGCAGCGTTCTGATTGGCTGCCACTTTCACAGGCCACAGCGACCAGCGCGGGTGATGAACCTGCACCAAACTTGGTACACATAACCCCCCTGACCCCCTTTACTTCCTGGTACGGCTTGGGGGACATAGACCACAGATTATGGCATTTGTAGTACATTCCAACACTTTGGTTCCCACAGACGACTATGGCCACCTAAAAGGATCAATACAGACCACACTTGGCACACACACACCCCATTACCCACTCTACGTCCTGGTGCAGTTCGGAGGAGGGTGGACCACGGATTATGGGACTTGAAGTACCTCTACTCACTTCCCAAGTCTGCTGTGACCCTCATCCGATAACTGATCGAGACCACACTTGCCACACATAACCCCCATGACTGCCTTCACGTCCTGGTGAGGTTTGGAGAAGGACTGACAATGGATGATGGGATTTGTAGTACTTTCACAACCCTCTGCTCCCACAGACCACTGTGGCCCCCGACACACACTGATAAAAACCACACTTGGCACACAGAACCCCAGTGACCCACTCTACATCCTACTGCAGTTTTGGAGGAGGGCGGACCATGGATGATGGGACTTGAAGTACCTTCATTAATTTCATGATACCACTACAACTCTCAATAATGAGGGATCAAGGCCAAACTTGGCAAAGAGAGCTTCCATGACCCACTCTACGTCCTGGTGCAGTTTGGAGGTGGGTTGACCACGGATGATGGGACTTGAAGTACCTTCACTAATTTCATGTTACCACTACAACTCTCAATAATGAGGGATCACGGCCAAACTTGGCAGACAGGGCCTCCATGACCCACTCTACGTCCTGGTGCTGTTTGGAGGTGGGTGGACCACAGATGATGGGACTTGCAGTACCTTCACTAATTTCATGATACCACTGCTACTCCCAATAATGAGGGATCAAGGCCACACTTTGCAGACAGAGCCTCCATGACCCACTCTACGTCCTGGTGCTGTTTATAGGAGGTTACACCATGGACGATGGGACTCGCAGTGCCTTCACTAACTTCCTGACACCACTGTGAGCCACATAAATAACTACTACACACCAACTAATACATTTCTCAAAAAACCCGGGCAACGCCAGGTCCCCAAGCTAGTTATCAATAAAGCACAGGAGTTAATCCTGACTGTTATCATTACTCTCATAGTCAATAACGATATACACCATGACTATGACAAATACTGATAATATAACAATATAATAGCATATACTATGGGAAAATAATAATATTATGTCAAAACACAGTTCATAATAATAATAATAATAATAATAATAATAATATAGCGCATGAGGCTCCTTCCACGTGGAAGTCCTCTACCAGCCCGCACTGCAGGAAGAACACCATCATCCCCACGTCAGCACAGGCACATCTGTGCTTAAGTCCGTTCAGCAGTTCACCTCCCTGGGAAGCATCATCTCTTCAGACGCCAAGATTGACAAAGAGATAGATCACAGATTAGCAAAGGCATAGAGTGCATTCGGAAGGCTTCACCGAAGAGTCTGGAGCAACAAGCACCTGAGGCAAAGCACCAAAATCAGTGTGTACAGAGCTATCATACTGTCCATCCTCCTCTATGGGTCTGAAACATGGGTCACCTATCACCAACACCTACGACTCCTCGAACGCTTTCCTCAGCGCTGTCTTCGCACAATCCTAAATATACACTGGACCAACTATGTGACTAATGTTGATGTCCTTGAACAAGCAGGGATCACCAGCGTTGAGGCCATGCTATTGAGAACACAGCTGTGCTGGGCAGGGCACGAGGTCTCTAGAATGGAGGGCCACCGCCTCCCAAAGATACTACTCTATGGTGAACTCGCCACGGGTCAGCGCAAGAGAGGCGCCCCCCAAAAGAGATACAAAGACTCCCTGAAACAACATCTCAGGCTCGGCCAGATTGATCACCGACAATGGTCCACCCTGGCCTCACATCGGGAGGCATGGAGACGCACTCTCCACAATGCTGCGGCCTCTTTCGAGAAGACACACTGAACGGGTGTCGAAGAGAAATGACAACGCAGAAAGAACCGCAACTTGGAAACAACATCACCCAAGGAGACTTTCTGCTGTGCTTTCTGCAACCAAACTTGCCTGTCTCAGATTGGCCTTTTTAGTCATCAGCGCGCTTGTAAAAAGCGTGGGAGGAGTCCTTCCTAAGAATCTTCGTTCGTGAAGTAATGCTGAGAGATATTTACTATATATTACACACCATTAATATTAACGTATTAATATATCAAGAAATATTCATATATTATTAGTATTAATATCATAATTATTATATTATAGTATATATATATATATATAGAGAGAGAGAGAGAGAGAGACAGAGAGAGAGACAGAGAGACAGAGAGACATTATAACATATTGAAATTATAATATACTATAACATTATATTATTATTATTATTTATTATATTATTATATTATTGTTATAAAATTATTACAAAATAACAAAAACACTAAAATTAAATTAAATTCAAGAAGACAAGGTGCGAACCAAGATGAAATGGCCCAATGGACCCAGCCCAGAGGATGGCAAAGCGGACCCAGCCGCTGCCGCAGCAGAGAAGAGCAGAACAGCAGGCGATCGGAGGCTGCAGGCCTCCGCCCGCTCTCACCCCCAGTCGTTCCCCAGCTGATCGCCCTACTATGGAGTGCCTGCCATCCGTGGAGGCGATCCAGGCCTGAAGGGGGAGCAGTTGGCGATCTGAGGCGGCAGATCGCCCTGGCGACCCGGAAGACGATCAAGTCTTCCGGGTCGCCAGGGAGATCAGCCCCCACAGGTCGGCAGGCACTCCAAAGCTGCCGCTCCTCCGGCCTGTCTGCCGACACAGGCCCCACAGAGCCCGCGATGGGATGGTGGCAGGGGCACACCTCCCTCTTGGCCCCGCTCCCGACGCCCTTCCCCCCGGGCCGGACAGAATCAGCTGCCGGGCCGCAGCAGAGGAGAGCAGAGCAGCAGGCGATCGGAGGCTACAGGCCTCAGCCCGCTCTCGCCCCCAGCCGTTCCCCAGCTGATCTCCCTGCAATGGAGTGCCTGCCATCCCTGGAGGCGACCCGGGCCTGCAGGGGGAGCAGTCGGCGATCTGAGGTGGCTGATCACCCTGGCGACCCGGAAGACGATCAAGTATTCCGAGTCGCCAGGGCGATCAGCCGCTGCAAGTCGCCGACTGCTCCCGCTGCAGGCCTGGATCGCCTCCAGGGATGTCAGGCACCCCAAAGCCGCTGCTCTCCGGCCTGTCTGCCCACACAGGCCCCACAGAGCCCGCAATGCAGGGCCGTAGCCAGGATTTTGATTCGGGGAGGGCTGAGTTTGCTTTGGGAGGGGTTGAGTCTGAGTAAGAGAGGGACTACCCTAGCAAACCTTTTGTATTGTTATCCCAATAACCCGATGAATGTGGGATATAATGAGCATGGTGATCAGATCATGATATGAATAAACATAACAGTTTAAATAATGTACCAGTAAGGCCTTCTCGCGGACCACCCTGAGAATTTCGGGGGGAGGGGCTCAAGCCCACTAAGCACCCCCGCTACATGCCTGCTGTGATGGGATGGCGGCAGCGGCATCCCTTCCTCTTGGCCCTGGCCCCAACGCCCTTCTCCCCGGGCCGGATGGAATCAGCTGCCGGGCCGCATCCGGTCCGCGGGCCGTAGGTTGACCAACCCTGATCTACACTGTAGAGTTGGTGCAAGTCCAACTTGCCTGGTTTCCAACAGACCTCACAACCTCATAGATGTGGGTGAAACGTCAGGACAGAATGCTTCTGGAACATGGCCATATACACACTGGAAAACTCACAGCAACCCAGTGATTCCAGCCACGAAATCCTTCGGCGACACATGTATTGATATACCTTACTATTTAATTTTTTGGGAGGGGCAACGTCTAGTTTTTTAATCTCTGAAATCGAGAAAACGCAAAGGGCCAATGGCCAGCCTTTGTCCCAGCCGACACCCGATCGCTCTCTTCTGGAATTACATTCTCTTTTCTCCGAGTCAAAGCCGAACGGAAAAAAATAAAAGCCGAACTTGGATGTTGACAAGAAGGTAACTTTATCCGGACAGTCTGTCCGGCATATGTAACATTGCCCAGACGACACGACACCATCCTTGATCTCAAAAATACCAACACAGGGACATCATCATGCAGGTAAGCCCAATGCGTTGCAAATCCTAAGCTTTGTTTTGTTTGTGTAAGGTTGAATTGAGTTTTGGATAGCACAGGGAAGGCTTCACACCCCTGAGGGGCTTCACCTCACTTTCTATCCCCTGATAACTGGATTTTCAACATTTGTGACTTGTTAGATCTGACAGCAGCGTTTGATACGGTAGATCACGCACTGTTGACCCACCGTTTAGCCGGCGCCGGAGTCGGGGGGACCGCACTTCAATGGGTGGCCTCCTTCCTCCGGGGCTGGGGACAACGTGTGGAGGGGGGCGGGGGGATCTCCGGGAGGTCCCCACTTAATTGGGGTCCCCCAGGGGCCATCCTCTCCCCCTTATTATTCAACGTCTATATGCGCCCCCTGGCCCAGCTGGCCCGCGACTTTGGTCTGGAGTGTTATCAGTATGCGGATGACACCCAGCTTCTGCTGAGAATGGATGGCAGGCCGGACACCGTACCCGATTGTTTCCATCGATGCCTGGAGGCCGTGACTGGTTGGCTGCATGCCAGCCGGCTGAAGGTGAATCCGTCGAAGACGAAGATCCTGTGGCCCGGTCGCCCCGGGCTGGGTGGGTGCCGGTTGCCTACCCTGGATGGCGAGCAGCTTAGCCCGTCATCTTCGGTTAAGAGCTTGGGTGTTCAGTTGGACTAAGCAAAAAACTACTAAGGCAGTAATATAGTCAAAATAGCTTTAAATATCAATCATAAACTCACAATGTGAGAATAGCAATGTAGCACATACATGTGACATAGAAATACATAGGTAATACGTGTGTATCACAATCATACAGTTATACAAACAGCAGAATGCATATAAGCAATGAAGCATACAGTTCAACAAGCCACAGGAAACATGAGTCAATACAATACCATATGGTAATAGAAGGGCTGGAAGAACGCTGGGAAGGTGTGTCTCTTGTAAATAAGCACTAAGATAGTGAGAGACAGAACCTTTCTGTAAGAGGAATGTACCCTGGAGCACTATGGCTCCAAAAGGAACCCGTAGATCGGGTGGCGAAAGCGGGTGAAGTCAGCGGGGTCTGGCCCAGCCGGAGAACGTCTTCCTGGTTGGAGACGCCGGCCCCGCCTATGCGGAGTCCGCAAAGGATGGCGGGAGTGGTAGTCCACGCCCATTCTCCGGCAACTGCACTGGCTCCCTATCGAGTACCGAATTGTCTTCAAGGTGCTGGTACTGACCTTTAAGGCCTTACACGGCCTAGGGCCTGCGTACCTGAGGGACCGCCTTACCCCGTATCTGCCCCCGAGATCACTGCGGTCAGACGAACAGAACCTGCTGACTATACCATCTGTCCGCTCCTGCCACCTATCCGCGACTCGACAGAGAGCTTTCTCAGCGGTAGCTCCAGTGCTGTGGAACTCTTTGCCGGACAGTGCTCGAGCCATCTCGGAACTAGCCCCTTTCAGAAGGGCCTGTAAGACCGCCCTTTTTGAACTAGCGTTCAACTAAACTCTAACAGACGGTATGTCGCATACTCTCTGTATATTCCCTGCACCTTGTGATATGTCGAATTGTGTTTTTAACCTGTTTTATGTTCTATTGTAGGGCTGCATGTCTGCGACATGTTGCCCATGTGCATTTTTATTGTATACGACCCCCAGCCCCTTCCCTGCGGCCCCCGCCTACCCTGCAAAAATTAATATTTTTTTAAATATATTTTTGTAAACAAATTCGATCTCCAGGGGGCGGGGCTGGGTGTTGTTAGGCGTGGCGCCGGGCCTGACGTCACCCAGCCCCGCCCGCTCCCTTCCTCCTCCTCCGTCCCGCCTCTCCCCCCAGTGCACCAATCAGGAACGCCGGGAGGAGGCGTGCCTAAAGAGGGAGGAAGAAATCTCCTCCCGGCGCACTGATCGGTGCGCCGGTGGGAGACACAGAACAGATGAGGAGGCTGGCGTGACACTTTAGGAGGGAGGCGAAAGCCATGGAGGGCTCCCTTGGCTTGACCTCCCTCCTAAAAACTCTTCCAGCCTCAGAAGCGAAAATCGCCGCTTCTGAGGCTGGCGTGACCCTTTAGGAGGGAGGGCAAAGCCAAGAGGAGCCCTCCATGGCTTGTTCTCCCTCCTAGGAACACGCCAGCCTCAAGCGAAATCGCCGCTTCTGAGGCTGGCGTGACACTTTAGGAGGAGGGGCCAGGGGTGTGGCTGGGGGTGGGGCGGAGTGGCGCGGAGTGGCGCGGAGTGGCGCGGAGCGCCCCCCCCAGGTCATCAGTGACTGGAAGTCCGGCCCTAGGTCCGGTAGAAGTTTGACAGCACTGATGTAAGCAAACTACGCAGCCGCGTGGGCGCCATCTTGAATGGGCGCCGCCACGCCGGCGTGGCAAACCTCCCTGCTGCTGGCCTGCTGCCTGCAGCAGCTTCTTGAGCATGCGCAGACATTTCTGCGCATGCCCAGAACCTCAGAGCTGAAGTTCAGCTCCGGCAGTTCTGGGCATGCGCGAAAAATGTCCACGCATGCTCAGAAACTGCTGCAGGCAGCAGCAGGGATCGGCGCCCGACCACCACCGGCGAAGCAAACCTCCCTGCTGCTGGCCTGCTGCCTGCAGCAGCTTCTGAGCATGCGCAGACATTTCTGCGCATGCCCAGAACCTCCAGAGCTGAAGTTCAGCTCCGGCAGTTCTGGGCATGCGCGAAAATGTCCGCGCATGCTCAGAAACTGCTGCAGGCAGCAGCAGGGATCGGCGCCGGCCACGCCGCCGAAGCAAACCTCCCTGCTGCTGGCCTGCAGCAGCTTCTGAGCATGCGCGAACCTTTTCGCGCATGCCCAGAACCTCAGAGCTGAAGTTCAGCTCCGGCAGTTCTGGGCATGCGAAAATGTCCACGCATGTTCAGAAACTGCTGCAGGCAGCAGCAGGGATCGGCGCCGGCCACGCCGCCGAAGCAAAACTCCCTGCTGCTGCCTGCAGCAGCTTCCGAGCATGCATGGACATTTTTCGCGCATGCCCAGCACCGCCGGAGCTGAACTGAAGGGCTCTCCTAGCGCTTTCTGGTGCCTGCTGCCAGCCCCACCCATGGGGCGTTGCACAGGGCAGGGAGAGTGCTCTCCCGCCCTCTGCAATGCCCCATGGGTGGGCTGGCAGGGGAAACAGGAAGCGCTCAGGAGGCCTTCAGTGCGCAGGGCAAGGAGTGGCGGCGCGGGAGGAATGGAAAAAGCGCACGCAAGGTACCGCTTAAAATTGGGGGCACCAAAATAATGTGGGGGGGCAAAATAATGTTTTTTTGGGGGCCAAAAATAATGTTCGTCTACCATTGGAAATTACCTTAGACCGCCCCTGATTCCCCTTCTTTCTGAGGGGCAGATTTCCTCTCACTTCCTATTGCCTCGCCCCCATTCTTAACTATGAATCATTTGTAAGTCAAATGCTTGTAACTCGGGGATTGCCTGTACACCATAGAACAGACCTGGGCAACCTACGGCCCACGGGCCGGATCCGGCCCAGCAGCCGATTCTGTCTGGCCTGGGGAGAAGGGCGTCGGGGGCGGGGCCAAGAGGAAGGGGTGCCACTGCCGGCATCCCATCGCGGGCTGTGGGGCCTGCGTCGGCAGACAGCCTGCTGCTCCGGAGAACCATCGGAGGAGCGGCGGCTTTAGAGTGCCTGCCATCCCGGGCCCGAGTGTGCCCATACGAAGACTAACCACTCCAAGCATGGCTCCTACGCAGAGGGAACCGATGTCTAAGTCTATCCGCCACTCTCAAGGTGGCGGCGTTTCCGGCCAGATTGTTGCTTTGCCAAGTCTAGCGAGAGCTGTCGTCCCGGCGTCGTCGGCATCGTGATGGAGCCGGGCGGTGTCGAGGGTCCAGGCGGCTTGCTCATTGTCAACAACAAGCAACTTGGTCGTCTTTCGGTTTGCCAGGGCGATCGCCCGCCGCAGCTCGCCGACCGCTCCCGCTGCAGGCCCGGATTGCCTCCCGGGATGGCAGGCACTCCAAAGCCAGGATGGCAGGCACTCCATGGCAAGGCGATCAGCTGGGGAACGGCTGGGGGCGAGAGCAGGCGGAGGCCTGCAGCCTCCGATCGTCTGCTGCTCTGCTCTGCTGAGGCGGCGGCTGGGTCCACTTTGCCATCCTTTGGGGTGGGTACATTGGACCATTCCATCTTGGGATCTTTCCTCTCTTGAGGATGTCAGTCTCTATCTTGGTTCACACCTTGTCTTCTTGAATTTCATTTCATTTTAGTGGTTTTTATTATTATATTTTATAATAATAATTTTATAACAATATAATAAATAATAAGTTATATATATTATAATTTCAATATATTATGTCTATATATATACTATAATATAATAATTATGATATTAATACTAATAATATATGAATATTTCTTGATATATTCATATGTTAATATTAATGATGTGTAATATATAGTAAATATAGTAAATAAATAAATAAATAAATAAATAAATAAATAAATAATGTAGATTAGAATGTAGTTCAGCCTTTAGGTGCGGCCCTTCATAATATTTTTTGGCTCTCGTGTGGACCCTTGGAAAAAAATAATTGCCCACCCGTGCCATAGAATCACTATAGAAAGTGATTCTGGAAAATATCCTAGGGCAGTGTTTCCCAACCAGTGTGCCGTGGCACACTAGTGTGCCGTGAGCGATCATCAGGTGTGCCGTGGGAAATTGGAACCTCCGATACCCTTTCTTCCCCCTCCTGCCAACGACATAACATCACATTGTTTGAGTCCACAGTGCTCTCTGGGTGTAGGTGAACTACAACTTCCAAACTCAAGGTCAATTCCCAAGCAAACCCTTTCAGTACTTTCTGTTGGTAATGAGAGTTCAATATGCCAAGTTTGGTTCAATTCCATTGTTGCAAGAGTTCAGGATGCTCTTTGATTGTGTGTCAACTATAAATCCCAGAAACTGAAACTGCCAAATGTCAAGGTCTATTTCCCCCAAACTCCATCTGTGTTTACATTTGGGCATATTGAGTATTCGTGCCAAGTTTGGTCTCGATCCAACATTGTTTGAGTCCACAGTGCTCTCTGGATATAGGTGAACTGCAACTCCAAAACCCAAGGTCAATGCCCACCAAACTCTTATAGTATTTTCTCTTGGTTATGGGAGTTCTGTGTGGGAAGTTTGTGTCTTTCTGCCATTCCTGCCAGGATATCTATGTTGAGTTCATCGAAACAGGCCCAGGTTTCACACTGAGTGTATAAATACATTGAAAAAGATATTAACTGTATGTATCACTGTGTTAGAGTGTCATTTTGTGTCATTTTTCCGGATGGTTGGGATAGTGTTTCCCAACTTTTTTTGAGCCACGGCACACAAGGTAGGTTGTGTACCTTTATCAAGGTAGGTTTCTTAGGGTTTTTATACTTCAACACACTAGACTCCCCCCCCCCCCCCTTCGAGGTTCCAATTTCCCACGGTACACCTGATGATCGCTCACGGCACACTGGTTGGGAAACACTGTCCTAGGGTATATTTTTGGAGCATGGATTCCAAATCAGTGGATAAGTGGGTTATATTGTTTTTTGGGTTTATAACATGGGGGCTGCCTGTATGTTGAATAAAATCAACATGTTTTCATGCCAGCTTTAACAGTACTGAATCTCCTCTCTTTTTGTAGATTCAGCACTGAATCCATTCCAGATTTTGACTAGGTTTAAAGGAGCTCTCCAAGGTGCTGAACCCATGCGGGTAAGTTCAGCACCTTGGAGAGCTCCCTTAAAGCTAGCTAAAACCCAGAATGGATTCCCTGCCCATTGACATGGGAACTAGTCCCCATTCCTTTCCCAACCACTGTTACGCGGCACACGAGTGTTCCGTGAGAGATCAGCTGGTGTGCTGCGGGAAAAGCTCTCTTCCCCCCTTTCTTCCTAGTGTTCCCTGGGGGGGGCCTTCCTCTCGTGTGGGAGGCCCATCCTTCCTCCCCCAATCCCCCCTTCCTTCCTGCTGGCCACTCCCTCCTGCCTGGCTCACCGGCGTTGTTGACCAGGACCCTTTCCGGGGTCGGCCCCGCGCCTTCTTCCCCCTCGCCCTCCATCTGCCAGTGGGCTTCCTGGGCAGATTGGAAGAGGGTTTGGGCAGCGTGGGGCTGGGCCAGGTCTGCAGGGAGGGTGTGCGGGTGAAGGCGTGGCCAATCCCGGCGGAGCAGCGCCTCCACCAAGAGGAACAGTGCCGAGCCCAGGGGGAGGAGCGTGGCCAGGCGGAGACACACGGCCCGGCCCAGGCCCCGCGACGCCCCCGTCACCATGCACAGGCTCTGGTCCAAGCCGCACACCTCCATCGCCCCCGAGAAGCCAGAAGGGAAAGAGGGAGGGGCCTGGGCTGAAAGGGGGCAGGGCCTGGGTGTAGGCCACGCCCCGAGTGACCAGGTGTGCTGCGGCTCAAAAAAGGTTGGGAAACACTGCTGTAGCTTGCTGCTTTTTGGAAGAAGGGATAGGCCAACACCTGAGGATTTCTTGTTGAAGAAGGAACTATGCAGGGCTGTCCAACTTCTACCGGCCCAGGGGCCTGAATTCCGGTCGCTGATGACCTGGGGGGCCATAGGGTCTGCCCCCACCCCCGGCTCCTCCCCCGACCCGACCCCTGGCTCCGTCCTCTCCCCCCATTTTATCTTATTTACGGAGATAAAATGCAGGGTGGGCATTCAAAAGGGGCATGCATACAGTCAAATATAATCTTTTACTAACATTAAATGCAGGGTAGGAATTCAAAAGGGGCATCCATACAATTAAATACAATCTTTTACTGAGATAAAATGCAGGGATAAAATATTAAATTATTTTTATTTTAATATTATTAAATATATTTAATTTTATATTTAATACATGAGGGGAGATGGGGGGAGGGCATGAGGAGCCCCCCTGCTTCGGCCTACCTTTCCAAACGCGCAGGATCCAGGAGTACCCGGACGACGAGAGAGGCGACGCCGACTGAGTCGAAGAAGGTCCTAATCGCGTCTGTGGGCCTCAGCGATCCAGTAGTAGAGTAGCCGAAGAGTATCGCGAGAATACGCAATCCACACGGGATTTCGTTGTCAACGTGATCTCGCGTTGACAGCGAAATCCCGTGTGGATTTCGTATTCTTGCGATACTTGCTCCGAACCCGGAAGTAGGTATTTTTTTTAATTTTTATTATTTTTTTCCAATTTTTATTTTTTATTAAAAAGCTTAGGGGGCCGTATACGGCCGCCGGGCCGCCGGTTGGACAGCCCTGAACTATGGGATAAGAGGACAAAGGTCAAATAGTTACCACCAATTGTAATGATAACAGTAACATCTCCCTTTCAACTCCCTCAGCTGACTTTCTGCAGGCTGCGCACTCATCAGTGGTGTTTCCTCCTCTTCAACCTCGTGCTCTTCCACATTTTGCTCTTCGGCGCAGACCTCGTGGAAGAGTACTTCCTGCGCGCTTTGCCCACCACTTACACCGACGTGAATGTCCTGGAAGCCAGGGAGGAGGCCCGGAAGTTGGACCTGTCTCCCATGAAGGCCAACATCTCCAGGGCTTTCGTCGTCGTCAACTCGGAGGCCTGCTCAGACAAAGAGATCTTCCTCCTCGCCATCGTCTTCAGCGGCGCGGGGAACGCGTCGAGGCGCCAGTCGGTAAGAGAAACGTGGGCCAACGCGACCCACGTCCATGGTTATTCCACACTCGTCTTGTTCCTCTTTGGGAAACCCTCTGAGGAAGCCACGCAGTTGGAGATCCTCAAGGAGACGGAGACCCATCCAGACCTGATTCAAGGCGTTTTTCCCGACGCTCCGGAAAACCAAACACTCAAGACGTTCGTAGCCGTGGAGTGGGTCGTAACCTTTTGCTCCCGGGCCAGGTTCGTTCTGAAAACGGACGAGGAGATGTTCGTCAACCTCCCAGCTCTGGTGGAGTACTTGCTGAACTTAAGGCCCCGGCTCGAAGACGTCTATCTGGGTAGAGTGGTCCAGGGAGAGTCGCCCGACAGAGACGCCCAAAGTCGTGGCTTCGTCCCACCGCAAATCTATCCGGAGAAATCCTATCCCGACTACTGCGGCGCAGAGGCGTTTGTCGTCTCTCAGGACGTGGCTCGGAAAGTCTACGTCGCGTCCAAAGACGTCCCGCTGTCCTTGCCTCCCGGAGTGTTCACGGGAACGTGCGCCAAGAAGGTCGGGGTCGTCCCAGTTCACAGCTCCCGCTTCTCTGGGAAAAGGCACATCCAGTTCAACCGGTGCTGCTACAAGTTCCTGTTCACTTCCTCCGTGGCGTCGGAGAGCCTGCTGCTCCAGGAATGGGCAGAGATCAGCCACGGCAACGACTGCACGCTGCTGGAGACCTATTATGGGCTGGTTTCTTGCAGAGTCATGACTTACCTGGACGGATTCAAACACCTGAGTGTTGACGCCCTTGGGAAAGAAGCCCTGGGCCTTTCTGATTAAAGGTGTTTGTTTCGCCCTAGGCGTGCCTACCTACCCATTAGGTTAAAACAAGTTGTGCTGACTTGTAAGGAGTTCCTTTAGTTACGTATTGTGTGTATCTTTCCTGACATACCGTATTTTTCGCACCATAAGGCGCACCTGCTGATAAGACGCACCTAGATTTTAGAAGAGGAAAATTGGAAAAAATATTTTGAGCCAAAAAGTGGGCCCGGCGCTTGCCTGCTTGAAGCGCGGCCTGCCCACCTGGAAGGGTGGACCTCCTCGGCGCCCCGCCATCCCTAAGCCTTTCCCTTGGCCGCCTCCTCCTCCGCCTCCTCCTCCTCCGCCGCCGCCCGCCGCCGCCTACCTCTGCCTCCCTCCCTCACTGCCGCTGGCCTCCCTCGCCACTGGCCTCCCTCGCCGCTGGCCTCCCTCGCCGCTGGCCTCCCCCGCCGCTGGCCTCCCTCGCCGCTGGCCTCCTCACCGCCGCTGCTGGCTGCCGCCGCTGCTGGCTGCCGCTGCTGGCGCCCGCCCGCTGGCCTCCCGCCGCCAGGCATGCGCATTAGGTCCCAAGTCCCAAGCGTCTGTCTGACGTCCTGGCGCGCTGCGCAGCACGCCTGGCGCTGGGACCTACTGCCCATTCGCGCATGGGCAGTAGGTCCCGAGCGCGCCAGGCGTACCTGCGCTCAGCGCCAGGCGCGCCTGCGCCATACATCAGACGCGCTTGGGACCTAATGCGCATGCCCGGGCGGCGGCGAGGAGGCCAGTGGCGGCGGCGGCCAGCGGCGAGGGAGGCCAGCGGCGAGGTAGGCCAGTGGCGAGGGAGACTCGGCGGCGGCCAGCGGCGAGGAAGGCCAGCGCAGTGAGGGAGGGAGGCAGAGGTAGGAGGCGGCGGCGGGCGGCGGCGGAGGAGGAGGAGGCGGCCAAGGAAAGGCTTACTATCGCCTCCCCCCCTTCGCTCCATAAGACGCGGCTGATTTTTCCTCCTACTTTGGGAGGAAAAAAACTGCGTCTTATGGTGCGAAAAATACGGTACTTTCCTCCCGTTTGAATGTAGGGGCCTTTCAAACATCCTCACCCTAAGAACATGGGAGGATTGTTAAGCTGTATGTCAGGGGTCGGGAACCTTTTTGACTCAGAGAGCCATGAAAGCAAAATATTTGGAAATTTATTTCAGTGAGAGCCATATCTCTATCTCTAAAAATAATAAAGCGGAATGTTTGTATGTATGTATGTATGTTTGTACTGTATGTGGCAGCGTTCTGATTGGCTCCCGGCCTCTACATTCTGACAACATGATTGGTTGCCAGTGAGGGAGTATTTGCATAACGCCTCTAATTGGCCAGCCAACACGAACATTCCGTCACTCTAAACTGGCAGAGGGGGATAAGGAAAAGGCCTGAGGCAGTCAGGCATGGCGGGAGTTTAAGGCCAAAACACTTTGCGACCCCTTTGCGACCCCAAACAATGAGAGAACAAGACCAAACTTGGCACACAGAACCCTCAAGACCCACTCTACATCCTGGTGCAGTTTGAGGGAGGATGGGCCATGGATGACAGGACTTGCAGTACTTTTACTCACTTGCTTAGAGCACTCTGGCCCACACCATAGAAGGATCAGGACCACACTTGGCACACAGATGCCCACTGGCCCACTTTACAACCTGGTGCGGTGTAGGGCAGGATGGGCCACAAATGATGGGATTTGCAGTACCTTCACCCGATTCATTTCCCACAGAACATTGAAGCCCCTACAAATCACAGACCAGGACCAAACTTGGTGCACAGAGTACCCATGACCCACTCCACATCCTACTGCAGTTTGGAGGAGGGCAGACCATGGATGATGGGACTTGAAGTACCTTCGCCCACTTTCTGAGACCACTGCGACCCTCATCCAATTACCAAAAAAGAACAAACTAGGCACACAGAGCCCACATGACCCATTCTACATCCTCGTGCCGTCTCGAATAGAATGAACCATGGGTGATGGGCCTTGAAGTACCCCCACTCACTTCCCTACACCACTCCAACCCTCATTCAATGACTGATTCAGACTAAACTTGGCACACATAACCGCTATGACCCCCTTTCTGTCCTGGTGAGGTTTGGGGGAGGACAGAGAACGGATTATGAGATTTGTAGTACTTTCACACCCTTCGGTTGCCACAGACCTCTGTGGCCCCCAACAAAGACTGATAAAGACCAAACTTGGCACACAGAGTACCCATAACCCACTCTACATCCTACTGCAGTTTGGAGGAGGACACAGCATGGATGATGGGACTTAAAGTACCTCCAATCACTTCCCGAGACCGCTGCAACCACTGACTGATCCACTGACTGATCAAGACCAAACTTGGCACACAGAGCCCCCATGACCCACACCACATCCTACTCCAGTTTGGAAGACATTGGGCCACAGATGATAGGACTTGAAGTATCTTCACTCACTTCCTGAGACCACTGTGAGCCAAATAAACAACTGATAAGGACCAACCTTGGCACACAATGCCTTTCTCAAATAACCCGGGCAGGGCCAGGTCCCCAAGCTAGTGATATCTATATATATAAAAAGAGAGTGGTCGTGCAAAGGACTTTATGCACGGCCAAACTATGCCCCCCAGAAACACCAATCCAACGAGACACATTCCCCCAGACCACGAGGTATAACCTTAACACACAAAAACCCACCTCCCTACCTTGCAACCCCCCCAAAAACAGCCCCCAAAAACCGCCCATTGCCTCCCGTTCTGCGCTGGCCGCAAGCGCAGAACACAGGGAGAGCAATCGCGCAGGCGCACTCCGAAACCCCCTCCCCCCCAACACACCAACCTATCCCCTCTCCCTCTCTCCCCACTCACCCAGAACCTTCGCACCCACACCGCCAGTGCCCTAACCGCCTCCTCGCGCTAGGGTCGTCCCGGGAGGACGCCGCCACGGTCCCGCCCGCACGACCCTCCACCAGGAGAGCCAACAAAACGGTGAGGGAGAACAGCGCACCCACGGGACTACAAGTCCCAGAAGGCTCCGCGCCGCTCACTCGAAAGAAGGGCGGAGACAGCACCGGAAATAGGCCACAATGGCCGCGCAGAGCATTCTGGGAGCCGCAGTCCCCTGGCCGGACACGCCTTCTCCGCCATCTCCAAGCACTTTCCGGACCAGGCTCAAGCGACCGCCGCCATGCCCGCTTCCTCCGCCCCCTCCGCTGCCTCCTCCCGACCTCCCCCAGGGATGGGGCCGGGAGGGAAGCCGCACCGTCTCTTTCCCTGCGGCCTCCTCTTCGCGGGTAGCGGCGGAGAGACCTCTGCCACCTCTCTTCCGCTGCCCGAGGAGGAGGCCGCAGCGAGAGGGGTTGCCCAGTTCCCCTTCGGCCTCCTCTTCGGGCAGCGGAGGAGAGGTGGCTGAGGGCTCTCCTACGCCAGCCGCCGCCTCCCTTCCGATGCCCGGGGATGAGGCCGAGGGGGAGCCGCACCGTCTCTCTCCCTGCGGCCTCCTCTTCGGCCAGCGGAAGGGAGGCGGCGGCCGGCGTAGGAGAGCCCTCAACCGCCTCTCCTCCGCTGCACGAGGAGAGGGCCGCAAGGGAGGGAGATCGAGCAGTTCCCCATCGGCCTCCTCTTCGGCCTCCTCCTCTACACACACACACACACACACATATATACACAACAACATATAAACACAAACATACTAACACATATACACAACCACATACAAACACATATATCTAGACACCTATACATACACATCCACACTAATACATACACATATAAACACACACATATCACCACCTCTCCATATATACACATACATACATATACATACACAAACACACATATATAACACAAAAAACCCACAGAAAAATACATACAAATATATACACACATACCAAGAACTATATACACACACATATACACACACACACAAATAAACACCAACCACTACCTACACACACACATACACACACAAACCCCCCCAAAAAAACACACACATACAACTATAAACACACATACACACACATATATATACACACAACAAACATGCTCACATCATTTCCACAAAATACATACCATGACATTCTCACATCACCAACATAGGGCACAGCAACGCGTGCCGGGTACAGCTAGTATATAATATACTTAAAGACTGAATTCAACTAAATGTGAGTCTATACGTACATACAATGAGAAAAGGATTCCCCCGGCAGAATGACAGGACACTTCAGACCTGGCTCTGCAAAAGGCACGCTCAGGACTCTGGGAAAGAAGAGGAGACGGAAGGAAGGAAGGAACAAAGGAAGGAAGATAGAGGAAATAAAGGCGGGAGGGGGAGAGGAAGAAAGAAAAAAAGAACAAACTATGGAAAAGGAAGAAAAAAGCAGGAGAGAGACAAGGAGGGGAAAAGAACGAAGGAAATGGGAAGGGAGGAAAGGAAAGGGTGGGGAAAAGAAAGGAAGGGGAGTGAGGAAAAAGAAAAATAATGAAAGGAAAAGAAGGAAAGAAAGAAGGGGGAAAGAAAAAGGAAAGAATGACTTAGGGAAAAGAATAGAAGAGGAAAGGAAGAGGGAGGGAGAGAATGGAGGAAAGAAGAAAGGGGAGAGCGGGAGGGAAAAGGAAGGAGAGAAGGAGAAGGAAAGGGTGAAGGGGGAGAAAGGAAGAGGAACTCACTTCCTTAGAGCACTGTGGCCCACACCAATGATGGATCAGGACCAAACTTAGCACACAGAGGCCCAATGGCCCACTTTACAACCTGGTACAGTTTAGGGCAGGATGGGCCACAAATGATGGGATTTACAGTATCTTCACCCAAATCACATCCCACAGAACACTGTAGCCCCTACAAATCACAGACCAGGCCCAAACTTGCCACACAGAGTACTCATGACCCACTCTGCATCCTACTGCAGTTCTATGGGGGGATGGACCATGGATGATGGGACTTGCAGTACCTTCCCTCACTTACTGAAACCACTGCGACCCTCATCCAATCACCAATGCAGACCAAACCTGGCACACAGAGCCCCCATGACCCACTCTACATCCTGCTGCAGTTTGAAGGAGGATGGACCAAGGATGATGGGACTTAAAGTACCTTCACTCACTTTCTGAGACCGCTGCGACCCTCATCCAATTACCAAAAAAGAACAAACTAGGCACACAGAGCCCTCATGACCCACTTTACATCCTGGTGCAGCGTGGAGGAGGGCAGACCATGCATGATGGGACTTAAAGTACCTTCACTCACTTCCCAAAACTGCTGCAATCCAATGACTGATCAAGACCAAACCTGACACACAGAGCCCTCGGTGACCCACTCTACACCCTGGTGCCGTTTGAAGGAGGATGGACCATGGATGGTGGGACTTGAAGTACCCTCACTAACTTCTTGAGACCACTGCAAGCCACGTAAACATCTCATAAGGACCACCCTTGGCACACAATGCCTTTCTCAAGTAACCCGGCCAGGGCCGGGTCCCCAAGCTAGTAAATATGCTTGTGTGTAGTTGTACCTTCGGTTCCTGTGAGCCGCTGCGAGCCTCAGGGAGTCGGCGGCATAGAAACCCGAATAATAAATAAATAAAATAAATAAATAAATAAAGCTTGCAACTATAGAGAATTAAAACACATAGAGATAAACAAGGAGGATGTTCTCACATGCCTTACTAAACTAAATGTCAACAAATCACCAGGGCCAGACGGCATCCACCCCAGAGTTCTTAAGGAACTCAAGTGTGAAATTGCTGAAATTCTGGCCAAAATATATAACCTTTCTCTAAGATCAGGCACTGTACCCGAGGACTGGAGGGAGGCAAATGTAACTCCGATCTTCAAGAAAGGATCCAGAGGTGATCCAGGAAATTATAGGCCAGTTAGTCTAACCTCAGTTCCAGGCAAAGTGATGGAAACCATTATTAAAGAAAATATTACTAGGCACATAGAAGAACAGGCATTGCTGAAGGAAAATCAACATGGTTTCTGCAAAGGCAAATCATGTCTTACTAACTTGTTAGAATTCTTTGAGGGTGTAAATAAACACATAGATAAAGGGGACCCAGTCGATATTGTTCACCTTGACTTTCAAAAGGCTTTTGACCAAGTCCCTCACCAAAGGCTCCTAAATAAGCTCTTCAGCCATGGAGTCAGGGGACAGGTCTTGTCCTGGATTGGAACCTGGCTAAACTGTAGGAAACAAAGGGTGGTAATAAACGGACACTTCTCTGGGTGGAAAGAGGTGAGAAGT
>JARBWK010000193.1:0-2500 GCA_030556195.1 Anolis apletophallus | reverse complement strand
GGCATATCAGGTATGTGTGCCGAACAGGCCCGGGATTACCCTGATAAGGCCACCCTAGGCCAAGGCCTAGGGCGGCACCCATGGGGGCAGCAGGTCCGGACCCCAAAAGTTTTTAATTTTTTGAAAAAAATTAAGTGTGCATGCGCCACGGCCACCCCCCTGCTCGCTCCAAAGGCTCTGCCCCGCCCGCTCCTTGCTGGCATGGTGGCTTTAGGAGGGAGGGAGGAGCCGTGGGGAGGCCCCGGGGGTGGGGCTTTAGTTCCTCCTCCTCGCGCCGGCGGAGCCGGGGTGGGGCTTTCCTCCTCCTCGCCGGCGAGGGGGCGGGGCAGCGGCAGATGGCTCTTTTGGCCTAGGGTGGCAAAGGGCCTGATCTGGGCCTGGTGCCGACTTGGTGCCGTTCCATCGTTGTTGACGTTCACAGTGCTTTCTGGAGGTAGGTGAACTATAAGTCCTATAAATCAAGGTGAATTTTCTCCAAACCCCTCCAGTAATGCAATTTTGGCATTTCAGGTATGCGTGCCATTGGTGTTTGGGTTCACAGTGCGCTCTGGATGTAGGTGAATTGCAACCCCTAGAAATCCCTCCAGTATTTTTTGTTGGTCAGCTAATACCTCCCAACAAAGGATTCTCCCAGCCTGGAAGCAGCCAGGCTTTGAAACTGCAAGGCTACTCAATTGCTAATCAAGGTGGTCAATGGCAACATTCACAGTTGCCTCCAACAGACAAGAGTTTTTCCTCCCACCCTGGGCATTATTCCACAGGTATATAAACCCCACTTGCCTAGTTTCCCACGGACCCCTCAACCTCCGAGGATGCCTGCCATAGATGTGGGCGAAACGCCAGGAGAGAATGCTTCTGGAACGTGGCCAGAGAACCCGGAAAACTCTGCTTTGAGAAAGTCAAATTTCGGGAACCAATTCAGACGTGGATCTATTGCAAAAGGCACTTACAGTGAACACCCTCAAGGCACCGCAATGGAGGTCCGGGAAGGGCTGTGTGCTGATGCTCCTGAACAGCTCCAAGGGGTGGCCGGACAGAGAGGAGAACCAGGACTCCGTCATGCCAAGGAGGTCTTCGGTCTGCTGATCCGCCTGCGTGGCCAGAGGGAGGTAAATGCATTTAGAATTGTTATTACCTTTCCATTATCTATCTATCTATCTATCTATATAATATAAAAATCTTCACGTCGTGCAACGGGGCAAATAGACAACTAAACTATAAGCCCCAAAAGCACGAAACTTGACAACACATGCCAACATACCACAAGGTACCTAGACGGCCAAAAAAACCGGCCCTAGGTACCTCGCTACACCCCCAAACACAAGAACCAAAAACGGCCAACTAAACCTGCCAGCCCGACCTCTTCGCTGCCAGCGTGCGTTTGGAACGTTGGCACATGGCAGGCAACACTCCCCCTCGCCTCCTCCTCCTCCGCCTCCTCCTCCCGCCTCCCCCTCGCCGCTCTGATTGGGATGGGGAAGCAGGCGCCTGCTTCCCCCTTCCTTAGCCCCACCCCCCTCCGTCCCTGGCTCCCTGAGGGCCGCGTATCGCGATCGGGGCGGCGTCGCCGGAGCCGGACGGAGGAGGCGGCCCTAGGAAGGGAAGCATCCGCGGCGCCCTGGGAGCCAAGGAAGGAAGGGATGGGCCTAAGGAAGGGGGGAGGTGCCTGCTTCCCTTCCTTAGGCCCACCCCCCTCCGTCCCTGGCTCCCAGGGTGCCGCGGATCGCGACCTGGGCGGCGTCGCGGGAGCCGGGACGGAGGAGGCGGCCCTAAGGAAGGGGGAAGCATCCGCGGCGCCCTGGGAGCCAAGGAAGGAAGGGGGGTGGGCCTAAGGAAGGGGGAAGGAGGCGCCTGCTTCCCCCGTCCTTAGGCCCACCCCCCTCCGTCCCTGGCTCCCAGGGTGCCGCGGATTGCGACCTGGGCGGCGTCGCGGGAGCCGGGACGGAGGAGGCGGCCCTAAGGAAGGGGGAAGCATCCGCGGCGCCCTGAGAGCCAAGGAAGGAAAGGGTGGGCCTAAGGAAGGGGGAAGGAGGTGCCTGCTTCCCCCTTCCTTAGGCCCACCCCCCTCCGTCCCTGGCTCCCAGGGTGCCGCGGATCGCGACCTGGGCGGCGTCGCGGGAGCCGGGACGGAGGAGGCGGCCCTAAGGAAGGGGGAAGCATCCGCGCGCCCTGGGAGCCAAGGAAGGAAGGTGGGCCTAAGGAAGGGGGAGGCGCCTGCTTCCTTTCCTTAGGCCCACCCCGTCCCTGGCTCCCAGGGTGCCGCAGATCGCGACCTGGGCGGCGTCGCGGGAGCCGGGACGGAGGAGGCGGCCTAAGGAAGGGGAAGCATCCGCGGCGCCCTGGGAGCCAAGGAAGGAAGGGGTGGGCCTAAGGAAGGGGAAGGAGGGGCGCCTGTTTCCCCTTCCTTAGGCCCACCCCCCTCCGTCCCTGGCTCCCAGGGTGCCGCGGATTGCGACCTGGGCGGCGTCGCGGGAGCCGGGACGGAGGAGGCGGCCTAAGG